>RCUC01169756.1:0-58275 GCA_003697995.1 Taxidea taxus jeffersonii
TTTGTTTTTTTTTTAAGATTTTATTTATTTATTTAAAAAGAGAGAGAAACAGAGAAGGGGAAGGAGCAGAGGAGAAAGGAGAAGCAGGACAGAAGAATCTCAAGCAGACTGTGCTGAATGAAAAACCCAATGTCAGACTCAATCTCATGATTGAGATCATGGCCTGAGCCTCCGCTAAGAGTTGGTTGCTTAATCGACTGAGCTACCTGGGAGCCCCAATATTATCTTTTAAATGTATTAAACAAAAAAACTGTTCTTGTTTGTGAGTCCCATACAATATAGCAACCTAATTAAAAAAATACGAACCAGAACAATTTCTTTAGTAAAGCAACTTCACACATGAAGATGTGATATAATTATTGGTTTGTCCCTGGCTTTTCCTTACTTTTCCAATAATTCTTAAAATTTCTGCATTTAGGGAGAGGGTGGTAGGGTTACATTATATGTTTATATAAAAATTAAAAAATTTTCTGCATTTAAAATGTCATAATTTGTTTTAAGACCTTTCTGAGTAATACTGGGACATATTTCATTGACAGTTTTTATGAGAGGTCAAAGTTACTAGAAAGTTTACAGCATGAGAAAATGACCCAAATAAATCTAAACTCCAAAGGCTTTTTTAGACTTGTTCTCTGGAGTCCTTCAACATTCAGCACTGCTCTCTGTTTCTTTCAAACTCATAATCTTAAAATCAACATATTTTTGGTTACACTCCCTTCTATAGATTTCAACTTTTGATAAAATCTAGTTAAGTATTTGCAGCCCTGGCTGCTCTCTTAACATTCAGCTCCATTTTTCCAAATCCATGTTTTATGTTGCCATGAGGTATCATGCTGAGAATTCAAATTAAGCCATTCTTTTTTTTTTAAGATTTTATTTATTTATTTGACACAGAGAGAGAGAGAAAGAGAGAGAGAGAGAGAGAAATCACCAGTAGGCAGAGAGAAGCGGGAAGCAGGCTCCCTGCTGAGCAGAGAGCCCAATTCGGGGCTTGATCCCAGGACCCTGGGATCATGACCTGAGCTGAAGGCAGAAGCTTTAACCCACTGAGCCACCCAGGCGCCCCTAAACCGTTATTTCTAACAGTCATGCCATCATTCTACTCCTGGCGACCTGGCTTCAAGGTTAGACTTTTTTCTGACTCTTCCTTTTCTCCCACAGCTTGTCTTTAACCATTACTGTCCATCTACTTGCATCTCCTCATTTCCATGCCCTTGCCTTAGTTCAGGCTTGATCACAACCCAGCTTAACTGCTACAGTGGTGCTCCAAATGCTTTTTCCTGCTACTAATCTGACACACTAACACAATTCATTTTAAGTGATAATTACTCTGGGCCATCAAAGTTTCAAATCTGAGACCTAGCTTTCAAAGGCCTTCCACCCTCAGGCTACTTTCCACTCAAAACTTATCTCCCTCTAGAATACTATTCAAATATTTACAAATATTTAAAATATAATCTGTGTACTTCTACCTCATAATTCATCTGTTTCTAATTAACAAGAATATAAATCTAATCTGCCATTAAATTAATTTCACAAACACAAAACTCTTGAGCATCCCACGTAATTATCAGACATGTAAAATGAAGATACACAGGTCACCTCGAAAAGTAATAGTTGAGAAGAAATTTCAGTCACTTTCACATTTCACACTCAACAGCCATAAAAACCAAAACAAAAATCACATTTATGGTCCACAGAAATAAAATAGTTAAACTATTATAGTAGTTAAATAGTAATAACCACAGCCAAATTTTGCAAGATTAAACTACCCACATTTACTTGCATACACATAACCATTTTTCAATACATCTACTTTGAGTGCTTAACCTATGCAAACTCTTTTAGAGGAATATTTGTATAGTGTTGCTATTTCTGATAAAATAGTCTTGTATTAATGTTTTTAGCAAAATGGTTCTATGACTGGGCACAAAATAAGTTCAAGTATGCTTATTTAAATAAATTATGGGTTACAAACAGAGTTTCACATCCCCATTGCTATCTGAAGACTAAAAAGAAAGAGACATTAATGCCGGTTAAATCAATGGATAGCCTTCTAAGACTCGACTTATTCACTTCTCACATACAAAACTAATACTTTTAAATCTAAGAACAACAAAAAAAAACTGTCACAGAATTACATATTATGGCTATGTATACATCAGAGGAATTAAACACAACCTTAATCAAATGTTATAATCTAACATAAAAATCTATAAATACATAAATTCCATTTATTTTGGTGTCAACATATTGGTTTCAATTTTTAAGGGCTCTGAAGATTTAAAATGTATGAAAATGCTCTTCAACTAAGATTATAAAGTCCCCCTGCCTACAGCAGATATATAAATATAATATATTGTTTTATGGAAGTTTTCATTTAAAAAGTACATTTTCTATTACATTAGTTTAGTATTTTAACTCATTTACCATTTGCCTTTTCATTTTATATGTTAATGTAATATTTTAGTTTGTTTTTATAATATGACCAGATTTTAGATGTCTAACCCAAAATGTATGAACAGCTTGAGACAAGTTATATTTAGTTTCTCAAGTGGGATAATTTGTTTCTGTTCAATGCTGATCTTAATTCAGGACCCCACTATCCAAAAGGGGTACAAAACCCCTGTTTTTACAAATATAAGAATATAAATTTAATCTCAACTTGGTCTAACTCCTTTCAGATAAGCAACATTTATAAAAATGACTTTCGCTTGTTAAGACTTAGAATCACCTCAGTCTCACAAACAAAATATTATGGTGCACCTTGGATTGAAATGTTTTGCTAGGCAAAACATCACTGACTCTCTCACATCAATTATGCAAAGTGAATACAAGGATGAAGGCTCCTATGACTTTTTAAAAATATTCAAAGTTTTACATTTGTAAATACTACTTTGTTTCCATGATTTAGTTAAATCATTTTATGTATGTCAGATTATAAGCCATTCTTTAGCTGTAATGTGAAATGAAAAAATATACATAGACACTAAACCCGTATCTAGTACTACAAGTGTTTGCAAGCCTAGTAGATGTATGTGATATGGCTTCATGATAAACAATTACCCTTCCCTGATTAACAATTTTGGTTCCAAATAAAGGTCTTGGGAAAGGCAAAGGAATTAAGAGGTAGTGTAAGTCAAATTTCTAAGTATTATTTGTATTATCAAAATCATGTTATTTATTTTTATTGTTTAAAGGAAAAGTCCAAATACATTCCTATTATATTTCAGGTTGACCCATGAGTCAGTAAATGTAGTCACCACTAATTAGTGGCACCATGGAATTCAGAGACAAATCCTTCCTGATACACACAATGGAAAAACTTTAATAAGTGAACACCTAAGAATCTATAATACCATTACACAAAGAGAACTATAATAATGGTCAACAAATGGCTCTTTAAAAATGCACTATTTGTCACTAAATACACTGCCATTATAAAAAGAAACCTTTTGTGCTTTAAAAGGGTATGTTTCTCTCAGTAAAATATTTATGTTTTTAGAAATTACCAGGCTATATAGCTCATCCACAACAATTTCACTGTTATTGCATAAAATTGTAAATTATTTCTTTTAAATTATTAATGCAATATAAAAAAATCTTCAGGCTTATAGTCTTCTGAAAGGACAGCAAAATAGATGAAACAAAACCAAGATGACAATTTCAGCATTTCAAATCTACACATGATAATTCAAACAAATGTTATGACATTTAAGATAATGAAACCCTTCATTTATTCTACTATCTGGTATGAGTTTTATTTCACATATAAAGAGTCAGAACAGATGTCCAAATATTGTAATGCCAAAAGAAAGTTAGGGCATATCTTGATTAATACCCTCAAAGCAGCCTGTAGTGTCTCTTTAAAACTGGCATGCATTACCTCAAAACAACTATTCAAAATCCATTCTAGGAAATAAAGCTAGACAAAGCATTCCCAAGACAAAAGGAAAACAATAAAGCTCAGTATAACCCTTTTAGCAATGTGAGTTGCGTATTATTGACAGACCATTCATTGCAATCAGCAAATGATTAATTGCAAATTTGTTGCTAAATTGACCACAAAAGGAAAAAAAAAAAAAAAAAAGACAAGCTTCAGACTACTGTTCAAGAGGAAAAACTTAGGTTAAAAATGATTGGAGACTTTTTGTAGTGAATTAATTCTAATCAATATGGTTGTTGACTACACAGTGGAATAATAACTTCCTTAAATAGCAGGAGTACCCATTATTGTAGACATTTAAATTAATATTTAACCTACTGACTTGCATTTTTTTTAATTTATCGAAGTAGCATTTTCTTGCCTTACCTTTAATAAATAGTCTAGGTTTTATCAAATATGTGCCTAAGATTTGTTTTTTCCGTTTCAAGTGTAGATTGCAGAAGCAAGGCCCATATGGTCAAACTTAGAATAACTGCCTGAAGCAATTTGTTCTTAGATTTTTAAAGATAAACCTCAGTGGCATATTAAAAATATAAAAGGTGCTAAGATAGTAAAGATGGAATGAGTATTTGTTTCTTAGTTACAAATGGTGATTATTTCTTTACAAACATAGCACCTTTCAGGTTCTTTTACTCAGAACAGTGATTGCAACAAAAAAGGAAAGGTAGTCACATTTGCGTGACTGCACATTTGGTGCAGCAGGATATTACGACACTTTGCTCAAAATGACCATATTCATCGAACTAACTTTCAAAGTTATTCCCTGAATAAATATTTACTGAGTACCTACTATGTGCCAAATACTATGCTGGGTTCCAAGCTGACAAGATCAAATAAAACAAAATTTACTATTTGTCAATCGTTTCTTTCTAGTCTTCCTTCTTCTTGAACCTTACTGGGTATGCATCAATGATTAAAAAGGACCAATATTCTGAAGTTCTTGGAATTAATAAAAGCAGTATTTTTTTCAATAAAGCTAAAAACAGAAGGAGAGAGTAGAGTTGTTTTAGATATTTCTAGTAATGTAATTACTACTAAAATTATATTGGTGAGTATGTTGTCTCATTATTCGGGTATGATATCAAAAGTCAAAACATCTGATAGTAATATATGTTTAAAAATACGCATGAGTGCATCAAGGTGCAGATTCTACAAGGAGAGAGAGTGGTTAGAAAAGTGAATACCTTATGTTTTCAACACTAGCCTTCCATGATAACACTGCATTATACTTTTGGGAAAACTACACCAACCTCTCAACTCCATTCCCCATATCACAGAGCCTCTCCCTAGGTTCTTCCTCAGGACACTGAACAGAATGTATCACTATATTCCTCAGTATACATCCAGTCAGGGACAAGTGAGCATAAAGAGACTCTACTAAATCACCTAGAGACACCAAATGACCCAGAGCTAGTGGGCAAGAATCAGAACTTGCCTGGATCACCTAGAGTAATAATAACTTATTGAAGTTATCAAAGTTCGGAAGATATTATATACATAATTGAGCAAATTGAAACTCACTGGTATTAGGTTGGGCAATATTACAAAAGCATATCTGGTTCCAACTGATATTTAATTAAACCCAATTCCAATGCCTCCCTCTGTCCCAAAAGATAGCTGGGTATCTTATTTACACAATATCACTGAATGCTCCAAGAACCGCTGTACGTCACCAAATGCCACTCAAAAAAGGACTACTGATATTCCGGCACTAATAAAATGCAAATGTTGTTACATATTTAACAAAAGCATACACTAAATATGTCTTTACTATTTTTAGATTTTTATTTTCTATTTGTATTGAGTTAAATTCTTATTATTTTAAAGCATGAGGTAAATAATCATGCTTCATTCTTTCTGAAAGCTCTAAGTCCAGAATAGGAATATTTTCAATTTTAAGAAGTACGTTTTAAAAAAAAGTATGTAATTTGTATCTATTCCTTTTAATTTGTGATAAATGTCTTTTAAAGCAAACAAACGTTGTCTTAGTGAAGCAAATTTGCCACCTTACACATTCTCCTTAGGAGCATTTGTTAAAGATGCTTACCTTGCTTAAATGTCTTTAAATCTCATTAAAATATATTCGCAAACTTAAGTGTTCCATGTTTTAAAATTGCACTGCTAAGGATACATTAATACAGCCAACTTAATTAACACACAATATCATAAAATCATAGCGACGCAAATTTAAAAGAAAAATAGCACAAGTAACAAGCCATGGAGTTTTTAAAACTTGGAACATTTTTAGAGATATAAGCTCAGAGAGTCAAAGAATAAAGTAACCTGCCTTAATGTGAGTACTGAACCAGGAGTAAAACAAAAGTCTTGGAAATTAAAATGCAAGTGTCTTTTTCATTTTATGATAAATCATTTAAATTAAGGTCTATTGAAAGTAATTCCAGGGAATCACCAAACTTGTTAAGTTTTTTTGTTATGTTTTGTCTTGCTTTGCTTGCCTCAAAATGTGTACTATGATGTCAATGAGCCCCAGGATTTATCTATAAGCACTTTTCAGATTTTTGCTAGCAAGGACAAATAGGACCAAACTAATCTGGATTTTACCATGAGAAAATACTCATTTCAACAGATTGAAAATGTCAAAACTAATCACTTTTATAGGGATAGAGTTTACTGACTTGCCTTAAATTTACTAAGTGTTGCCATGTGGAAAGTAGATTCTACCTGGTAGAGAAGCAGAATCATAACTTAATGACAGAGCTAGAAGAAAAGCAGGTTTTTAAAAGGATGAAAAGACACTGTGTGGAAATATGGAAGCCTTGAGAATGTAAAAGTAAAGACTTTTAACTTGATGTGATTGACAACTGAGTCCTCTTCATAAATTCTGGACCAGGGGAAGGGAAAAGGTTTTTGTTAGAGATGGGCTTCATTCTAAAAAGGTAACTGTGATTCTGTTTTGGAGAGTGTAAGGGCCTATTTAGCCAGGGCGGCTCCATCTCAGTTGAACAGCCATTTTGTTGTTTATGCAGTAAAACTTAAACGGACCCTGCCCCACCCCCCAGGGGAACTTACTTAAAAGCAAGTCCAGGAAACCAGTAGACTGTGGTCGACTGTCCCTGATAACAGAGCCCAAAACAAGGGCGGGTCAGGTCAGGTGGAGATAACAGAGCCCGAATACCGGGATGAGTCGGGCCAGGTGGAGACATACAATCAGTGGGGCGCCCATACTGTCTCCCTAGCTACCAAGGAGTGTGGGCCCCGCCTTTTGGGTGACTTTTGGGCACCAATTCTGACCAAGGTGATAGGCTAGTTCAAATAGCTACTATGGGGTGAATTGCAATTCAATTGGCCACCCCTGTGTGACCTAGCATGACTGCAGCTTTCTCTGTGTGTTGCACTCTCGTTGGCCACCTGTGTGTGTGGCCAGGCTCAACCACATGGCCTTTGCTCTATAAAAGTTAGTCTGTGAGGCTCGGAGGGGTTGCCCCCTCTGTAAGAGGCAGCCCCAAATGGTTGGTTTGATTCTCAATGCTTGGCACAAAATAAAGCTTTGCTTGACCTTCGCTTTGTATCAGTCTCGATCCTTTGACCACGGACCCATCAGAGAGCTTACATTATTACCTCATAAAAGAAAGGTTTTTACACAGGTTTTTGAAGTGATAAAATGTAGCAAATAATGTCCCAAACATATTTATGCTCAAACTTACTTTCTATCCTTTCTACTGGTTTTTACCCAGAAATATAACTCTGTACTGGGTTGGCATCTCGGAGTTGTTTGGGGCAGAGAATTACCAACTTTGGTGGGAAGCAAGGCTTCATTTGATTGAAAAAAAATACGGTTCCATTTTTCAGTATGGCTTTGCTCATTTGGAACTCTTCAAAAGAAATGTGGGAAAGTTCTTTGCTACCCTAATGTATAAATATATAATCTATCATTTTTACTGGCTATCAGTATCACTCCCCAAAGATTCATCATGGTCTGACCACTCTCTCTTCTTGAACATCAAAAATGAAAATAAAGACATCCCTGATCAGGGACAGACTAACATAATCATTAAACCATAATTTAAAATATTCCAAGTCATCTTGTTGGAAAACTTCTTTGACAAGCAAGAAAACTGAAGTAAACACCTTAAGAGAAATGTTTTGCAAATAGTTAATATGTGGTGGTATGTCTCTTAATTCCCTCTGTTTATCCTTTATACTCTATAAAACTAACTTGAATGCCAAGTAATAAAGAAATGAAATACCTTCTCAAAATACCTACTTCTGTAAAGTGAATGGCAGAAGTTGCTCAAAGCATGGCCTTGTGTAGTTAAGATAAAGGCCAGAATGATAAGTATTTTTCCATATCCTCAAAAAGAGAAAACCTAAGAACTGTCATAGTAGGTCAGACTCAGTATTTTCTTTCTGGAAGTGGAAATGAGAAGAGGTCACATTTCATCTCCCACAGGTCAACCTCAAAAGTTAGAAAATAAGTTGAATCAAGACTATAACTCAACATCTTATTTACCCTTGTGGGGTTATTATTAATAAATTCTGTGACTTTAAGCATTTTAAAAAATATCTTTCTCTTCCCCAATTTGATGCTCCATTAAAAATACTCTTTTTTTTTTAAGATTTTATTTATTTATTTGACAGACAGAGACCACAAGCAAGCAGAGAGGCAGGCAGAGAGAAAGTGTGGGGGAAGCAGGCTCCCCTCAGAGCAGAGAGCCTGATTTGGGGCTTGATCCCAGAACCCTGAGATCATGACCTGAGCCAAAGGCAGAGGCTTAATCCACTGAGCCACACAGGTGCCCCCATAAAAAATATTCTTTTTTTTTTTTTTTAAGATTTTTATTTATTTATTTGACAGACAGAGATCACAAGTAGGCAGAGAGGCAGGCAGAGAGAGAGAGGAGGAAGCAGGCTCCCCGCAGAGCAGAGAGCCCGACTCGGGGCTTGATCCCAGGACCCTGGGATCATGACCCGAGCCGAAGGCAGAGGCTTTAACCCACTGAACCACCCAGGCGCCTTGACTGAATTTTCATTTACTGTAAACTAACTTAACTTTTAAAAATCATACAATGGGGGTGCCTGGGTGGCTCAGTGGGTTAAAGCCTCTGCCTTCAACTCAGGTCATGATCCCAGGTCCTGGGATCAAGGCCTGCATCGGGCTCTGCTCAGCTGGAAACCTGCTTCCTCTTCTCTCTGCCTGTCAAATAAATAAATAAAATCTAAAAAATAAATAAAAATAAAAATCATACAATGGCCCTTTTCTTACATTTTTAATGTGATTAATATCTTTGCCTACATAGGATTATTGACATAGACTATAAGTTATCTTAAGCTTCATCTTTTTGAATGAAAATGTCCATATGGTTTTTGTATTATTTTTACTGATCAGCCTTTCAAATAAAGTTATTTAACCCTTCTCTGTGTTTAAATTTGCTCAGTTTTTACTATTAACTCATGAATTAATTCACTGAATCCTTAATATATGTTTGATACTGGGATAGGAGCTTAAGATAAAACAGACATGACTGAAATGTCCTTGCTTTCCTATTGCTATTGTCACTTTTCTCAAATGAAATAAGCAGAAGTAAAGTAATACCTCTAGCAGCATTCCCATACACTTTGTAAAGTCACTGTCAACAATAGTAAATATAAAGCATAAATGATATAAACTACTCCCAAACATAAGCAATCTGTAGTATTATAAGCATAGTAGCTGGAAGTGGGCTTTGTTGTTGGCTTTGGGACTGGCTGATGAGTATAAGCTCAAAGGGCTTCCGGAAGTCTACTGGTAAGGATTTGAACTACAGTGAGGAAAAGGTTACTGGGAGCTGGAGAAAAAGGATCCTTGTTCGACAGTGGTGAGATGTTTGGTGACATTCCTCCTTCTTGTTACATGAAAGATAGGAATGGAATATAACAAATTAATGAATATGACTACAAAAATTCCTAGGCAAAATGTAGAAGAGTGCCTACTCAAATCCTGTAGATGTCTATAATAAAATATGAGAGATTAAATGACAAATTTAACAAATTCTAAAGCAAAATTTAAGACAAACATTAATAAGCCAGGACTTAAAGTGTTTAAAAATAAAAGATTTCTTTTTTTTAAAGATTTTATTTATTTATTTGACAGAGAGATCACAAGCAAGCAGAGAGGCAGGCAGGGGGCGGGGAGCAGGCTCTCCCCCCAAGCAGAGAGCCCGATTCGGGGCCCGATCCCAGGACCCTGAGATCATGACCCAAGCCCAAAGCAGAGGCCCAACCCACTGAGCCACCAGGTGCCCCTAAAAATAAAATTTTTCTCATCCTCACTCCTTCCCATCATAAAATTCTCAAGAACTAGCTTCAGAGAAAAGACCAAGTCTGGGCACTATGAATAACCCATGGAATCAGACTAAGATTCTTTGTTAAAACTTCACCAGTGTAGGTGTGTTTGGCTGTCTCAGTCCATAGAGCCTGCTACACTTGATCTCAAGGTCATGAGTTTAAGCACCAGGTTCAATATAAAGCTTACTTAAAACAAAACAACACCACCACCACCTAAAAAATTCTTAAGGTAGTGCTTGGTAGAACTTCTAAGGCTCTTAAGAGTAGTGCTTTATACACTCTTACAGTTAATAGGGTTTGTAAGAATCTTAAGGGCATTGTCCCTCAGCAGCCTCCTAAGCAATCAAAGTTAGAGAAAAGTCTAGCAGGAAAAGACATATGGAACAATTGCTGCCTAATGGAATGGATTTGTAATTCGACACATAAGAAGCACACAAAGTTTTTAAAGAACTCTTCCAGATGGGCTGAAAGAGACAGAAACCATACAAATTGAAAAGAGGTTGCTGAAGCCCCAACCCACGATGGGAAGGTAGCAGGTGGAGTAAATTGTTTAAAAGAATATATCGACTGCCTCTTCCTGGTAAAGAAACAGTAATTAGGATGGCTGAACCAAGAGCTTAGAGAATCATCTCGAAGAAGCTGAACTGGGTACTAACCAAGAAATGGGTAATATATGATCTCTTGGATTTCAGAACTGCCATGAATCAAGTGACTGGTCTGTAGTTTGCATCCCCTCCCTTTTTGAATGGAAGCATATACTGCTGTTATCCTAGGTCTAGTTCTGCTAGGTGTGCCTACAGAGTGTAGATAACTTGTCTCTGTAGTTAACAGCTTTTTATTTCAAGATGAATCGTACTAAAGGAGCTGACCCCGAGGAAGTACACTTAGGAACCTCATCTAGAACTAACTTAATTTAAATAATATGGCACTGGACTTCAAGCTGATGCCATAGAATAAGGAGAAAAAGACTTCTGAGGTCTTGGGAGACAATATTTTGTTTACTGGGTGGTCCCAAATTTGCAGGGCAAAACAGTGGATGCTGTAGCCTATCTCGGTAGCTGTCATTAATTCTATCCCTATCTAATTACACATGTCATGTCCCAGTGAAAAATGTTGTCCAGTTCTCTCTTCTGGAATCTGGGCCTACCAGAATACAGTGAAAGCAACATTCTAGGTCATAAGGCTTCCATCTGTGTCTGTTGGAAATATTTCTTTTAAAATGTTTGCTTTGGAGGGAGTCAGGCTCCACGTAAGAAGCCCAAAGAACATGAAATCTCCATGTTGTGATAAGAGAGGTTTTCCCATGCTGAAGAGAAAGAGAGAAAAGACCAAGCAGAACCAAGGTATCACATCTGTGGCTGAAACTAATTTGGAATTTTCTTCAGCCTCAGCTATCACAGCCAAAGTCTCTGAATCAGAGATAAATCACCCACTCATCAATTTCTAAATTTCAGCCCCACAAAACTGTGAGCAAAGAAAATGTTTTTTGTTTGTTAAGATTTTATTTATTTATCTGAGAGAGAGAGAGAGAGAGAATGAGTTGGGGGGCAGGGCAGAGGAAGAAGCAGATTCCCCGCTGACCAGGGAGCCCAACCTGGGACCCTCTCCCAGAACCCTGGGATCATGACCTGAGCCAAAGGCACATGCTTAATCAACTGAGCCACCCAAGCACCCAGAAAATGGTTGTTAAACCATTACATGTTGTAGCAATTCATTACACAGTGCAATAGATAATTCTTAAGCAAGCCAACACACCTATACTGTCATTTCAGCATTCATTTATGATTTGAAATACTTTCGGGAATAGTTATTTTTCTGGTACTAAACCATAATTCACATACGTTGGAGGCTTAAATATATTTTATAGAAATGTAAAGATCACAAACTTTGACATTAGGTCGAAAACATGATTTGAAGTTCAGTTTTGACCGTCTTGGGTTTCATAATTCCGGTTAAAATGTCAACACACAGTCTTTGAACATAGGATACCATCTATGCCATTCTCATTATAGTGTAGCCCACCTGCAAACCCCTCCTGGTAGCACTCATCAAAGAGTGGCACCATTCTTACCATCTTAGACCTCCCTTCTCTCCTACACCTCAGAGCTTTATACTACCTCCAGCTTTAATTCTTTCCAATCCTCCCTTCAAGGATTAGTTCACATAGAGAAAACTGGCATCAGTGGAAGCATCAAGGGACAGCTTAACATTAGAAAGGCCCTGCTCTTCAGTCCTTCTTGGACTTTTCACCTTCACTCCAGTGATTTAGTTATCATTATAGAAATGTGTGTCATTACATGCCTCTCCAGGATCTAATTCATGTTAAGTAAGTATGTTGTCCTAAGTTCTTGCTCTAGAACGTCAACCCATCTGTCCCTCTGCCATTTTTAGCAGCTCAACTTCTCTAAAAGAACAACAAAAAAAGCTTCTTCTGTACTTTAACATCTGTGTAAGATGTACTGCTGAACCTACCTGATATTAACTGTTCTTATGAAGAAACATGTTTGGTAAAACATTCTTCATAAAATTCTTGGTAAAAAACGAACTCCCTATGCATGTGACTATCTCTTCCAGAATCTTATTGCTCCTTGTCTATTGTGTTGTGCTGAAGAGGAGATAGTGGTGAAGGGCCTGACGCCATTCAAGGCAGCAGCCCTTTTGCTGTTTACATTAAGCTGAAGACATTTCAAAGCGGTTCCTACACATGCAAATAAAGGATGAGACAAGAACCAATAGAAATGGTTCCTACACATGCAAATAAAGGATGGGACAAGAACCAATAGAAATGGTTCCTACATATGCAAATAGGGAATCAGACATGAACCAATAGAGGGTGATGCTCCATATGTAAACGAGGGACCAAGTGCAAGCCAAACAGGGTTATTGCCCTATATGCTAACAAAGGATAGAAAAACAACCAGTAAGGAAAACTCCCTGTCAGCAGTTTTTCCTAACTGACCAACCCTCCTCGGACAACACAGCTTAAGTCACCTCAGACACCAATCATCTTCAAGGTCACCCACACATGTAACTATGTGACTATGTACTTTTTGCATGTAAAATTGCCTATATAATCTCTGTAAAATTCCAGCGGGGGGCTCCTCCTGAACTCCGCTGCGTCGGTGTGTGGGACGAGCCCGAACTGCAGCCCGCCCACCTGAATAAAGCCTTGTTTTTGCATTTCGGAACGTCTGGCTCTCGGTGGTCTTTTTGGTGGTGGTCTCATGATCTGGGCATAACAGTGGTTTTAACAGACTCCTTTTATTTGCTGTAACACTGCACGGATTACTTTTAGAATCTGATTTTTCACATGTTTTGAAGTTATATCATGATCTATATTTTGGCTCATTTTAAGTAAAAGTTTAATTATTTTATTAAATTGGGAGTACCCTCAAGGCAAGAATTAGATTATTATCTGTGGCATCCTTATTATAGAAGTAATTTTTGGAGATTAGTATAAATGAAATTAACTCCTCTACTAATTCAGTGGGTCTGGGATGGAGCTAAAAATCTGCCTTCCAGTTACTTCTGCATTCCAGCTGATTCTTGTGCAGATGGCCTGAGACCAAATTATAAAACACAGGTGTATGCAATGGGGATGTGATTTAAGACAATTTTCTAATAGTCATGTAGGGCAGTGAGACACTAGGGGAACAAGTCCAGTTAGAAAAACTTTACAAAACTGCTAAGGAGAGCTAACAGAGGCCGGATCTAGACAGTGGCACTGGGAATAGAAAGGAGGGGACAGATGGAAACTAAACTAGCTATTAACAAGTTCCTGAAACTGTTTTCTATTAAAGCTGCCTTAGAAAATGAAAATGCACTGTTGTAAGCACTAAAACAAACACAACCAAAAAGATGTTTTCTTAACTGGGAAATTATGATGTGCAGTTATGTTTGGGATCTACATGCAAATTTTGCATGTAGGCTGCATTTATGGAAGAACTGAAAACAACCACAATATACTATATCATAGTAGAAACAAAACAAACTAGCTGTACTTGGCATAGTAATGATAAGCCCTTTAAATTAAATCTTTATGCAGATTCTATTTTATACTCCAAACTTTTCATGGAGACTTGTGTAATTCTGATGTGTAAACCAACAAATAGATACGCTCTGTGTATTGAGTAGCCGGTTTGGGTACCAGCTGGCTTGGCTGTATGCCTTTCTAATGGTAATGAAGTCACACAGCTGCTAGGACAATCAGCGGGAGTTCAGATTATCACTGCTAAATGGATATCCATTGACTAGCTTCTTATCCGGACTCATTAAAGTTCAGTATTGACAAATGAAGAGTGGCTAGAGGTTTACAGCTAAGAGGCATCTAGAAATGAACTTGTTGACTTTTTTCCCCCTATAGGTCTCTCCTTGTGATTCACACAGTATCATTCATCTATTTGAGATGTGTGATTACTAATGTACTGTAAAATTTTAAGCACTCTTCCATTTACGGTTTTTTAAAGGAAACAAATGCTTTGAAGCGAGTAGTCACATGCATCACCAAGAAGCTATCAATATATGAAAACAAAAGAATTACCAAAAAGTACTGTTTTTTCTTTAAAACAAACAGAAAAAGACATGATTTCCCCAAAAAGTGTCAAGTTAACTTGAAATTTATTTTTATTTCAGAGACTCACTTACAAGCATTTGAGTGGATAATTTCCTAGACCTGACTCCATCTACAGTGGTCAAGAGGTCCCTAAAAACCAAATTTTCTCTCAACTAACAAATTAGGTAAAATGCAATCAGTTGTAACTTATTTAATCCTATAATCACCCACTGAACATGCTACAACTCTTCCAAATCCTCAAACAAACAAGGACTAGGATTGAAAGCCTTATACTCTCCAAAGGTTGGATGCAGAGAACAAGCCTTCACATCATGGTCATGATCTTCTCGGACCCCATGCTGCAGTCAAAGTATAGAGTTTGAAGATAATGTCCATTCCTTGCACCCATATTCTATTTAAATATTATTTAAATATTATTTCAGTTCCATTTTGTTTCAAGATTTCCTAAACTTATTTCCCACACTCATCCTCAATCTTCCATATATTGTAGACAAACATCTACCTGTCACAAGTTTACTGTCTTGTGAGGATTTTGAAAATTCTTATTAGCCCACATTATCCAACCTCTGCCTTCAAAACTCAATTCAAAATTGTCTTCTGGGGCACCTGGGTGGCTCAGTGCGTTAAGCCTCTGTCTTCGGCTCGGGTCATGTTCTCAGGGTCCTGGGACGAGCCCCGCATCATCGGGCTCTCTGCTCAGCAAGGAGCCTGCTCCCCACCCCGACTGCCTCTCTGCCTAGTTGTGATCTCTGTCTGTCAAATTAAAAAAAAAAAAAGAAATCTTCAAAATTGTCTCCTAACTGAATATATATCTAATTATTTGCCTTAGCCTTCGATAAAATATCTTTTAGACACTTCCTCTTCTCCAAAGAGCAAACACATTTTAACAGATCCTCCTCAAAAAAAACATGTAAGTAAAAAGGGCTGGCACAATACAAATGTGAATGTCGCTAAAAGACCCAGGGTATTCACTTCTGTACAGTGTTTTCTTGACAGTTCTCTATTCCCTCCCTTAATCTGCAATAGAATTATTTAATTCCCAAGTCTCTTTACTGTTGATAATAAAGACAGAGCAACATTCTTCCCTTGCCAGTAATAAGATTTAAAATGCTTTCACTTTTAGCTATGCCCAGATATTTCTGTAGATCTGTCCATCATTTTCAAGTGTTCCTTCCTTTCAACAGGAAGGAACATCAGCAATGTGAGGCTGGGAGTGATAAGACAAATGTTTTACAGGCAATAAATATGGCAAATCTTCATTAGGCAACAATACAGTAGTGGTTTGGTCCCTGGGAGTCAATATCACCTCTGGCTTAGGCATTTTCCCTGGGGGATTCTACCATATATTTTGCCTCTAAATACCAGCAGAATCTCCTTATCTGCCCAACACCCCACCCCCAATAACACACTTTCCATGGAACCAGCCGTTTAACTTTGCATGACCCACAACTACAATTCACTACTCAGATACGCAGCCTGAATTCACCTATAGTTGTACATAGGTCCAGAGCCTATAAAATGCAGGTTTTACGGTGTTATTAAATATATATTTTCTAGGGGTGTCTGGGTGGCTCAGGAGGTTAAGCCTCTGCCTTCGGGTTAGGCCTCTGCCTTCAGCTCTGGTCATGATCTCAGGGTCCTGGGATAGAGCCCCACATCAGGCTCTCTGCTCAGTGGGTAGCCTGCTTCCCTCTCTGTCTCTGCCTGCCTCTCTGCCTGCTTGTGATCTCTCTGTCAAATAAGTAAATAAAATCTTAAAAGAATGTGTGTGTGTGTGTGTGTGTGTGTGTGTGTGTGTGTATACACACACACCTATATATATATATATTTTTTTTCTTTTTTTTTTTTCCCCCTAGCTCACACCGTGCATTACACAATGACTAACCACACTTCCTGGTAACTCAGACTAAAGATTTTGGCAGAATCCTTTTATTAGAGAAGAACAAAATTCCAGGCCTCCTACAAACCCATAAATGTAAACTCACCCACATGAAGAATGTTGTCCTGACTCCATAGAGCATGCTCACAGCAAGTCCAGAGCTTCATATAAGCTACATTTTGGGGGAGAAAAATGGCAAATTCTTATAGTCAAAAACTACTTCCTAATCAGTTTTTAAAATTTCTTCAAGGGGACAATTAGGTTGTCTAGCTTTCAAACATTTATGTGAAGAAGGTAGATAGTACATAAATAAAGTTTCCCAAGTTTGGCAAAGAGCTGAACCAGGAGTCAGAAGATCTAGATTAACTCTGGGAATTTATGAGAGTCATTTAATCTCTTTTGAGCTCATATATAAAATGGGAGTTTATATTACAATCATTCACTCACAAAACAAACTTGTGCCATAGACTTCACAAGGCACCACGAAGACAGAGGTGGAAAGTCACGCACAGACTCTCAGGAGATCACCTAGCAGCACAAGAATCCCTGACGAGGCCAGAATTCTGCAAGTAGGTGAATGGGTGGAGATACCATTCCTTCCTTGGATTTTCCACACACACAAAAGTTCTACTGTGGACAATCTGCTACAGTGAAGGCTGTTGATGCCCCCTGATAATCTGTGCTGTGCAGTATTTCCCAACAGGCTGGCCATTGACCAGCTCTAGCCAGTAGACTCTAAGTGTCCAGGACTCCTTCCTTTTGCCATCTGTAGGCTGGATGATGCCAAGGTGACACCGTACTTGCAATATGACAGAAGTATTAGCTGCTAGTGCCTGGGCTTGGATTATTTAAAGGGTAATTGAAGCTGCCTGACCCATGGATGAGGTACAACTTCTGTTGTGTTAAGCCCCAGAGATCTGGAGGCTTGCTTGTTGTTGCAGCATAACCTAGCAGCCTTCATTCAAACAACTCTAAGTCTCACTCATGGAAATAAAAAATTAACATCAGTATAGTTTTTGCTTTTCAAGATAATTCCAAAACCTAGCATCTCCTTCTCTGGCCCTCAAAACTTAACAACAGCATTTAAGCTCTGCTATTTTCTCTAAGGAATAGTGTCAGTTTTAATGAAATACTTAACTCCCCAGAGCATACCACCAGGGATGCTCCTGAAATATTAAATATGCCATGTAAAAATCTTAATGATCTCTTACTAATCATTTTCATGGAGAATCCACATATGATTCAATGTTAAATATGTCAAGCCATAAGGTGTGTGAGGTTGTTTTCGTTTTGTACTTTGTACAGAGATTTTCACAGTGTTCTTATTTTTGTTACCATTTGGAAGTATCTATGCATTCCATGTCTTTGTTCACCCTTTCTCCTCAGGTATCCACAGAAGGCCATATGTTGAACCAATGTGGTGCCCCCTGAAGCAGGTTTTCCTTTTTAAAATGCTATATTTTGCAGCAGTCTATGTACCATCCATCGACATTCCATTATGTTGGCACAGGTCTGCCCAACTTGCTAGCAGGCATAGTGCCAAGCACACAGATGGCAGCAGGGGAGAGAGCCAAAAAAAACATGTGAATCAACTGTGGGTACTGATGGCATAATTCCCAGACATGGAGGTCTAAACACTTGTCCATCCTAAGCTTATAGTACATACTTACAGATACACAGATTTGTCAACAATGTTCTAGTAATGAAAGATTAATATTTTAAAATATTTTTAAAAAGCTACCTTTGGCTACAGAGGATAACTACAGGGCCATAATTCCACAAAGGTTGATGTTCAGGTTTTTGTCTTTACTCAGGTGACTCTTCAAAAGATAAGCAGGCAGCACATTTTAAAAATACATATTTTTAACTAAATTAGTTAGAAATAAAGTGAAAAGGGGTATTTTGGCTTTATTTATACAAGCTGTATAATAAAAACTGAAGACAAATGTCCAACAAAACTACATGCTAGAACCAAATATAGTTTTGCATGGCAGGCTTCAAATTGTGGCTCTATTAAATATTCATCTTTGACACTTCTGCCTGTATGTTGAAATAAATATATTGTTTTATAAACTAGTAAACTTTATTATCGGGATGGGACCTCTGAGCATATAAAATGGACAATATATGATTTGAGGATCTTTAAATGGATCATCCACTTAAAGAATCCCCTCCCAGCTGTTCTGGCAGTTTGCCCAAAATTTCTTAAATTACTGAGCCACTTTAGTTAGGTTAAGCTGTTAGATCTGCTGAAAGTGCCTATCAGAAGAAAAAATATTCTATTAGGGACAGAAAAACAAGTTGATTTTGCATTATTGTGAGGGGTGGAATTATTCAGCAAGGGCTCTTTGGACCTGTTGGGAAAGATCCCCCAAATCTATTCACCTTACTCATAGGCTTTATTATTAAATTGGTTGTAGGGAAAGTATGTATTAGAGAACTTGGCACTGGCCTTCTCAAGGTGGAAAATACTTACAAAGTTAATTTGGGACCTAAATAACCAAATTAATATGTCCAAAGTGACTCAGTGAGTCATGTATTTACCTCAGGTTCATGACCCTAAATCCAGCACTACTGTTATTATCCTATCATCCTGCCATTTTAGAGTTGAACTAGTTCATTTATGTAACTTTTATCATTTAAGATGTGAGCAGGAATATTACATTCAATTTTCAAGTGAGCATTCATTATATGACCACTGGCATATAAACTCAGGATTTCAATCTAGAATGAAGAAAATTGTTGCCCTTTCTAAGTGGGTGGTTAAATCATGTTACATTGTATAATTTACTTAAATTCCATAGCATTTAGTACACACAGACATTTAGTCTCTTCTATGATCAGACAGCACACCACCACTCTAGTCTTGATTCCTGGTCAATTTATGTCCATTTCCTATGCATGGAACTGTCCTACTCATCAATGCTGAATGCATACTTCCAAAACAAGATATTCATGTGTTCAGAACATCAAACACAACCACAGAAACTGGTATTTGAAACGTCCATTTACCCTTATTATAAGACTGAATTATGTGGCTTGCTTTGATTACAAAGGAAGATTTTAATAACTGATACATATATTCAAAGACTACCCAGAGACTGAAGTTTCTCTATAGTGACTGATTTTCTTGAAAGACACTGAAATGTTTATAGGCTTACTCTTCAAGCTTAATGTAGATATGAGACATATCCGTTAGCTTACTGGAACCTTCTATCTAAAATCTCATCCTGATAACTCTCTTTTATTTTCAATTGGTCTTTAAACATTCATATAGACAGCTCAGGTTTTAGACAGTAACTATAGCCATTCCTAAAACAAAGAAGTGAGTACAATGCTATATGTTTTCTCAAATTATAACTAAGATAAACTTGTAAAAACTTACTGTTTTATCAATTTTTCCTTAAAATGAAACTGAGAAATTCCCTATTATTACATTGTAAAACTCAATTATAACACAAGCCATCGTTACATAGGTTTTAAAACACCACAAATCACAAAATCTCCCTGACAGTAAAGGTTTAAACAACAAAACCTGAAACAGCCTATTCTAATTAAACAAAGCGGTTTTGCTCTATGACAATTCATTTATTCTTTTTTATTCCTTCCTTCATTCAATCACGTGGTCACTTATTCATTCACAAAGTAATTGTTGAACATTTATTACACATCAAGAACTGGGGCAGATACAAAGAAGATATGGTATGTAGTAAAAAAAAAAAAAAACCCTTTGGTACAAGATTCAGAATTGAAAAGATTATATAACTTCTGCAATGAATACATGAAAGGAGATGAGGTTTTCATTCAAGGTAGAAAATGACATCCATTATAAAAGTGCTATTAATAACAGCCCTTTAATATTTAATAGGGCAGAGTGATTAAGACAGAATCCATACTTTATTATTCTATCTTCTACATGTATTAAGTAGGTTTAACCACATTTAGGGTATTACATATAATTAAGAATAAAACTAAAAAGTTTTTAGGTTTTTTAAAATCCATATGAGACACAGTAGATGGCTATGCCCACATAAAACAATCATATTTATATCAACAGATTTTTGTGCTTTTATTGAATGTAAATTTGTTGTGTAATTTCCACTTTCTTACCCAAAAAAGATAATAAAAATGAATTAGCTATGTGCGCATGATGATGGGAAGGTCTATGAAAGTTTATTCACCTGACATGAAGACAGACTAAAATTAATCTATTTTTGGCAATAATTAAGACTCATAATTATTACCTGTATCTCCATATTACAGTAACACAATTTTTATTAAAACAATTTTTTCAGTACAAAAACAGGACTTTTAAGTACTATAGCTGAAGGTCTTATTATGTTATAAATATTTGATATTGAAATACAAATGAAAGAACACAGTTTCCTGGATTATAAATGTTTTTACAGGTAGAACTATATGTTGTTCATCTTTGTATACCTCCCAGGACAAAGCATAATGTTTCATTTAATCAAAGAGTTAGAATGAAACTAAAATGTTGAACATATGGATGGTTTTCTAAATATAAAAGTATTCTATGTAGTTACTATGCTCTTCTGGTTACTAGTGGCTAAAATGTTCTACCTGCTATTTTGTACCTAAATTTGCTGGCACTGCTTTGGTCTACAGACACTTCTAGGCAGTTAATTACTGAAAAATACTATGATTCTCTTTTTAAAGTTCCACTTCTTTTCAACGTAAATTAAAACCTTTAAATCCATGATAAATGTTAAACATGTATAAAATGCCAATGAAAATCCTACTAATTAACTGAGAACTGATTATATTTTGGGTACTACTTCAATCACAAGGCTTTAATAGTTCTAGTCAAAGAAATACTTTCTATAATATCTTTTTTTTTAATTATGATGTAAATAAGCCAAAATTTGATGTTCTTATCGAATCATGCAGTTACTCTCCCACCCATGCACAAAAAATAAATATTGTCTCCCAAAATTCAAAAATTTTCATTCAATGATAAATGAAAACCTATATAAGAGGATCATATTCCCACCTCAAAGTAACTTTTAAAAATAGGCTATTAGGGAATCCTGGGTAGCTCAGAGGGTTAAGCCTCTGCCTTTGGCTCAGGTCATGATCTCAGGGTCCTGGGATCCTGGGATCGAGTACAGCATCGGGATCTCTGCTCCGCGGGGACCCTGCTTCCTCCTTTCTCTCTCTCTGCCTACCTCTCTGCCTACTTGTGATCTCTCTCTGTGTCAAATAAATAAATAAAATCTTTAAAAAAAAATAGGCTATTAACTTGAATTTCATAAAAGCTACACAGAAACAGAACTCTAGAAATATCAACTGCATTATTTGGACAATGTGTGCAGACTTCCAACTATTACGTGCACTTTGTAGATTTTAATTATAACTGCAAATAATCCCTTATTTAAATATTTGAATATAAATCTATTATGGACTAGTAATCTAATTATAAAACAAGCAAGTGATTAAACTTTTTCTGCTGTTAGCTAAACAGATGTCTATCAAAATCATAAAGGTATTATTTAACATATATTTAGATATTATTTTATATCAAGCAAACATAATTTCAACCTTACCCTATATCAAAATTAGTAGTAAAATGAATGTTCTCAATTTTTACAACATCATAGAAGGTTACTATTAATTTCCCATTTAAAAGAGAAGTAGAGTAAGAATTAGTGACCTCAAGATCCCCCATTCAGAACTGGGACATTCTCTCAATAATAAAAGTTTCTTATGTAACAATTCTCATCTTAAGAGCACTAGAAAGTCAGTTTACAAACATTAAAATCAAATAATAAAAATAAAAAATGGGAACACTTATCAGGACATAAATTATTTCTATCCAATTAGCAACTGCAGGAAAACTCAACATCTCTGAGGTAACTGATTATAGCAGATTTTGTGACTATTTGCCAGGAAAATAATGAAATGAGTGATAGCAGTGTTCAAGTTCCCATAATAAGAAAAGAAGTTGTTTGCTTTGAGATGGATTGTCTCTTATGTGTTCCTGACAGGCACAGCAAACACTTTTTCACCCTATTATTATGAATAAATCAAAAACTGATTCAAACAATCTAAAATGTTTAATAATTAAAATTTATTAAACTATTTTTTCATTTATCTATTAACTTGCATATCAACTGGTTTCAGAAAGGATCTAAGCACCTCGTCCAAAAATGTATGAATCAGGAAGAGGAAAAAAATCAATAAATATCACATTTCAAGTGTCTAATATCAAAGTATTCACACAGCATTGCTACAATCTGGCCAACATACTCAACATTCTGTCTTTTCATCTAGAAATAAGAACTTTATCACTAAATTATTTGAATAATCACCTCAGCCATTTTTTTAAAAAACTACTTGGATTGTAAATAAGTGACATGGTGTAAATAAGTGAAATGCAAGAAGACTTCTCACTCTAAATTGCTAACACAAGTTAGATTTCTCTAAGAAGAAAACAACTTTCACAAGAGAAGTAAACAAAACAATCTATAACTCTGGGAATGAGTAAACTATTGTTGGAATTTCCAGCAGATGAAACAGAAAAGTAAACCAGAAAAGTGAGCAAAAAGTAAACGAAGAAATGTACCATTTGAATAAATCATTGAACTTACTAAAAATATTGCTATAAAATCAAACTCTCTATACACTTTCCCTCAGTACCATTATAGCAACACTGGCGTAAAATATTCTCATATACCCTTTGAAGAATTCAGTGTTCTTTACAAATTCTGCAATTTGCAATCCAAATGGCATTAAAGATCAGGGGTAAACAAATCAAATACAGAAGGTCCATATACATAGCAGAGACGAGTGAAGAAAGCTGTGTAAACAGAGGCACACTGAAGAGCCCGTGTGTCTCAAGAGATACTTAAGAGCCTGTTCCAGCTCAATATTGCTATGCAGAGAACATGAAAGAACTATTGCTTCATCATGTGATTTTTTCAAAAGAAATATGAAATTTAGAATTTTATTTTTTTAAGATTTTATTTATTTATTTGACACAGAGAGAGAGATCACAAGTAGGCAGAGAGGCAGGCAGAGAGGGAGGGGGGAAGCAGGCTCCATGCTGAGCAGAGAGCCCGATGTGGGGCTCGATCCCAGGACCCTGAGACCATGACCTGAGCCGAAGGCAGAGTGCCCTGAAATTTAGAATTTTATAGGTAATATTTCTATTTAAAATTATCTGTCTAGAGGATAATATAGGCAGCAAACTCTGACATCAGCTGTAGCAATGTCTTACTAGACACATCTCCAAAGGCAAGGGAAACAAAAGCAATGATGAACTACTGGGACTTCATCAATATAAAAATCTTCTGCACAGCAAAGGAAACAATCCACAAAACTAAAAAGCAAACTTTAGAATGGGAAAAGGTATCTGCAAATGATATATCTGATAATAAAGATTTAGTATCCAAAAATCTATGAAGAACTTACGAACTCAACACCCAAAAAACAAATATTCCAGTTAAGAAATGGGCTGAAGACAAGAACAGATATTTTTCCAAAGAAGAAACACAAATGGCCAACAGACACACAGAAAGATGCTCCATGTCTTTCAGGGAAATACAAATCAAAACCACAGTAAGATACCACCTCATACATGCCAAAACGGCTAATAATAACAACAAAGGAAACAACAAATGTTGGCAAGGATCCAGAGAAAGGGGAACCCTCTTATACTGTTGGTGGGAATGCAAACTGGTGCAGCCACTCTGGAGAACAGTATGGAAGCTTCTCAAAAAGTTAAAAATAGAACTATCCTATGACCCAGCAAATACACTACTATGCATTTACCCAAAGGATACAAAAATACTAATTCAGGGGCGCCTGGGTGGTTCAGTGGGTTAAAGCCTCTGCCTTCGGCTCAGGTCATGATCCCAGGATTCTGGGATCGAGCCCCGCATCGGGCTCTCTGCTCCTTGGAGAGCCTGCTTCCTCCTCTCTCTCTGCCTGCCTCTCTGCCTACTTGTGATCTATGTCTGTCAAATAAAAAATAAAATCTTTAAAAAAAATACTAATTCAAGGGGATGCATACACCGTTTATAGTAGCATTATCAACAATAGCCAAATTAGGGAAAGGCCCAAATGTCCATCAACTGATGAATAGATAAAAACACTGTGGTATATCTACACAATGGAATATTACTCAGCCATCAGAAAGAATAAAATCTTGCCATTTGCAATGATGTGGAAGGAGTTAACAAAATAAGTTAGAGAAAGATAAATACCATACGATTTCACTCATATGTAGGAATTTAAGAAACAAAACAGATGAACATACAGGAAAAAACAGAGAGAGAGAGAGAGGCAAACCATAAAACAGACTCTTAACTATAGAGAACATACGGAGGGTTACTGGAGGGGAGGTAGGCAGGGGGGGTTGTTAAATGAGTGACACGTACTAAGGGGGGCACTTGCTGTGATGAGCACTGAATGTTGTATGTAACTGATGAGTCATTAAATTCTACTCCTGAGACTAGCATCATACCATATGTAGCTACCTAGAATTTAAATAAAAACTTGAAACAAACAAAAAATAAAATAAAATAAATAAGAACAAAAATACTTGCCTATTCAACACTTCAAAAAAATTTTAAGCATTTTGTTTGTAGGGATATAGGAGATACAAGCTTTTTCTCAAGGAGAGAACCATAGTACTATAGGAATTTGAAGATAGATGGCTCTCAAATTTTAGCATGTACAAGAATCACTTAGAAGGCTTGTTGAGAGACAGATTTTTCGGCCCTGTGCCAAAAGTTTGTGATTCAGTAGGTCTGGGTTAGGGTTTAAGAAGTTACATTTCCGGGACGCCTGGGTGGCTCAGTTGGTTAAGCGGCTGCCTTCGGCTCAGGTCATGATCCCAGCATCCTGGGATCAAGTCCCACATCGGGCTCCTTGCTCCGCAGGGAGCCTGCTTCTCCCTCTGTCTGCCTGTGCGCACGCTCTCTCTCTCTCTAATAAAAATAAATAAAAATTTTTTAAAAAAAGTTACATTTCCAAGTTCTTCAGTGCTGCTGCTCCTCTGACATGTTAGGTCTTCTCTTTCAATGAGAAAGAACAAAACAGGGCCCCTGGGTGGCCCAGTCAGTTAAACAACTGATTCTTGATTTTGGCTCAGGACATGATCTCAGGGTCGTGAGATGGAACCCCATGTGGGACTCTGCACTTGACATGGAGCTTCCTTAAGATTCTCTCTTTTTCTCCCTCTGCGCCACCCCCAACACCTATCACTTGGGCCCTCTCTCTAAAAAACTAAAAAAGAAAAAAAATAAAGAGAAAAAAAAAGGAAAGAAATCATGACCTTCCAAGTATTTGCATGGGCATGAATTTTCATTTCTCTCGTGTATATTTGTAGGTGTGGAATTAGTTTTTCAAGAAACTGCCAAACTATTACTCAGAGTGGCTATTTTACTTTTCCTACAAGAAATTAATGAGTGTTCCAGGTTTTACATATTCTTTTCATCACTTCATATTATCTGGCTTTTGGTTACAGTCTTCTTAGTGGGTTGGTAGCAATATCTCATGATAATTTTAATTTGCATTTCCCTAATGATTAATAATGAATGTTCTATTCCTTATGTGCTTGTTAGCTTTTAAAAATATTTTTGGTGAAATGTCAATTCAAGTTGTTTTTCCGTTTTATATTGGCTTTTCTTTTTTAAGATTTTTTTGTTTTTTATTATTTGACAGAGAAAGAGAGAGAGAGCAAGCGAGAGAGCACACACAAGCAGGAGGAGTGGGAGAGAGAGAAGAACTGGGGAGCCTGATGCAGGGCTCTATCCCAGGACCCCAGAATCATGACCTGAGCTGAGCTCAACCGACTGAGCTACCCAGGCACCCCTAAAGTGGATTGTCTTATAATTCTTAGTTACGATATATTTCTATAATCTGGATACAAGTCACTTATCAGATGCATGATTTGCAAGTATGTTTCTTACTTTGGCATGTCTTTTCATTTCGTTAATGATGTCGTTTAAAGGGCAAACATTTTATTTTTTTTTTAAAGGTTTTATTTATTTATTTGATAGACAGAGATCACAAGTAGGCAGAGAGGCAGAGAGAGAGGAGGAAGCAGGCTGTCCGCAGAGCAGAGAGCCCGATGCGGGGCTCGATCCCACGACCCTGGGATCATGACCCAAGCTGAAGGCAGCGGCTTTAACCCGCTGAGCCACCCAGGCGCCCCAAGGGCAAACATTTTAAATGTTATTGGAACCCAATTCATCATTTGTTGATACATTGGTTGTGTTTTCACTATTATGTCTAAGTACACTGTATCTAACCCGAAACCAAAAACATTTCACCTGTTTTCTTCTAGAAGTTTATAGTTTTAGTTCTCATTACACTGGATTTTGGTAATCTTTACCTTTTATCATAATTTCTGGGTTAGTCTACGTTTTGTTCTTTTCTCAGAACAAATCTGAAAAAATATTTTTTCTCTACTATATTTCTATTTTTATATTTCACTGATTTTTGTTCTAATATTTATTATATCATTCCTTCTGCTTGCTTTGAATTTGCTTTTTCTTTCCTGGTTTCCTAAGGTGGATACTTAGATGATTGGTTCTCTCCTTATACAGATGTCTAAATCTATATATTTTTCCCTAAACATTACTTTAAGAGCATCCCATAGATTTTTATATATTGGAGTTTAATTTTCATGTTAAAATATTTTAAATTTCCTTTGTTATTTCTTTCTTTGATCAGGGGTGACTAGAAGTGTCTTGTTTAATTTCCACTACTTGGGATTTTCCCAGGTTCTTCTCTATTGTGGGTTTTTAATATAATTTTGCTGTGGTCAAAGCAACTCCTTGTATGATGCCAATATTTTTACACTTATTAAGACTTATTTTGTGGTACAGCAAATGGTTTCTATTGGAAAATAATCCCTGAATGTGTTTGAACAGAATGTGTATTCTATGGTCACTTGGTTGAATGTTTTATATAGCTCAATAAAATCAAGTTGGTTGACAGTGTTGTTCAAGATTCCTGTATTTTTTATATTTTCAGTTTGATTTTTTTATACATTCCTAAGTAAAATACTGAAAACTCCAGGGAATATTGTGTTTTTTTCATTTGTTTTTTAATCCTTTAGTTCTTGCACAACAAATTTTAAGGACTATATATTCAGAAATGCATACATGTTATAACATACTCCGTAGGCTCATATACATTTCTAACAACTATATTTTCCTGATGCACTGATATTTTTAATTTTTAAAATTTCTTTTTGCAATATATCTCATCCTTAAGTATGGTAGTTCTCTTTTGGTTACTGTATGCATGGTATTTCTTTTATCATTCGCCTGTTTATGTATTTGAATTTAATGAGTTTCTTATATACAACATAGATTTGGATTAATTTTTACTTTTTTTTTTTTAAATTCAATCTGCCAAATCTCTTTTTGTGTTGAATATTTAGTCCACTCCCATTTAATATAAGTACTGATACAGTTGGATTCATGTCTGCATTTTGTTATTGTTTCCTATTGTCTCATGACTATGACTTTCTGATCTTCTGTTTCTCCTCTACTGCTTTCTTTTGTGATATTCTTCAGTGTATCCATTTAATCTCTCTGCTGATTTTTAAAATTAGGGGTCTTAGTGATTTTGCTAGTGATAACACTATATATCCAAACTTATCAAAAACTAATTCAATTTGGGGAGCCTGGGTGGCTCAGTGGTTAAGCCTCTGCCTTCGGCTCAGGTCATGATCCCAGGTCCTGGGATCGAGCCCCACATCAGGCTCTCTGCTCAGCAGAGAGCCTGCTTCCTCCTCTCTCTCTGCCTGCCTCTCCATCTACTTGTGATCTCTCTCTGTCAAATAAATAAATAAAATCTTAAAAAAAACAAACTAACTCAATTTAATTCTGATAAACTATAGAAACTTTGCTCCAATATATCACCTTTTCTTGCCTCAATTTTATGCTACTGTAGTTACATATCTTTGTTATAATAAATATTTCAACATACATTTACACTGTTATATTCATTTTGATAAGGCATGTTAAGTATTTTAAATTAAGAGAAAAATAAGACCAAAATTACAGAATATTTTATATTTACCCATGTATTTGCCATTTGCAGTAATTTCTTTCTGTGAGTTTGATTTGCTGGTATTACTTTCCTACCCTGAGAGACTTGTTTTATCTCTCGTATGGCAAAAAATCCTGTATGAAATCTATCCGCTTTGTTCATCTGAAAAGAACTTTATTCACCTTCATTATTAAAATATAACATTGTGGGGTGCCTGGATGGCTCAGTGGGTTAATCCTCTGCCTCTGGCTCAGGTCATGATCTCAGGGTCCTGGGATCGAGCCCCACATCGGGCTCTCTGCTCGACAGGGAGCCTGCTTCCTCTTCTCTCTCTCGCTGCCTGCCTCTCTGCCTACTTGTGATCTTTGTCTGTCAAGTAAATAAATAAAAACCTTTAAAAATATATATAACATTGCTGAATATACTACTCTTGTTCCACAGAATTTTTTTCTTGCCGATCTTTGAATATGTTATTCCATTACCTTTGAGCCTTTACTGTCTGATGATATGTTAGCTACTTCCTGAATGGTCACTCCTTGCTATGTGAACAGTTCTTTCTTTCATACTACTTTCAAGATTTTCACTGTTTTTCAGCGGGTTGACTATGGTGTGTCTCTATATGGATCACTTAGTATTTATCTTATTTGCAGTTTGTTGGATTTCTGGAATCTGTAGATTTACAGGTTTTTGTCAAGTTTGAGGACTTTCCAACCATTATGTCTCATACTTTTCTACCTTTTTATTTTCTCTTTTCCTTCTGGGGCTCTCATCACTTGTAGATTTGAGCTCAGGATATCATCCCACAGGTTTTGTACTCTTAATTGATCTTCAAGTCTTTTTTCTGTGTATTCTTCTGATTAAAACATTTCTACTTCTCTGTGTTCATTGTCACTGGTTCTTCTTCCTTGGTGTTTCAAAGAACTGCTATTGAGTCACTCCAGTGCATCTCTCTTTTTTTTTTTATTTTTCAGCTATTATACTTATCACTTCCATAATTCCCATTTAATATTTTTTTGAGATCATCTATTCACTGAATCACTGTTTTTATATGTGCTGTTATTTCTTTAAACAAGATTTATTTTTTAGCATATTTACAATAGCTGCTTTGAAACTTTTTCTATTACTTTCAAAATCTGGAAAATAAATAGTTTCTACTGACTGCTTTTTTTTTTTTCTGAGTATGAGTCAGACTTCCTTAATTCTTTGCATATCTCATCATTTTTGAATACTGGAGTTTTTAGATATTACGGCAATTCTAGATTATGGCTCTCCCTGCTTGAGACTGCTGTTTTGCTGGGTTTCTTGTTGCATTACCTTGCCTGGACTACATTTGTTAAGTCTATCTCTCCAGTAATGCAGGATCTTCTACAACTGTATCTCTGCTCAGTTCCTTTGTTTGTTTTTATTTTTAAGCCTGAAATCCTAGAAGACAACTATGTGCCCACATAACTTAATGTTCCACCAAAGACTGGACAAAGTTTGTGCTCCACCATCTTAGCCATTAAGGGTTTTATTTTCTGCTGACAGATCTATTTAAACTTAAACATTAAAACTTTAAACTGTGTTTCCAAGTTTGTACAGGCTTTTACTTTCTGTATGGGTCTGTGATATTGCTGCCACACAGACATAGGCTTTATAATCTAGGAAGGTGTGAGTGGCTTGGGTCTGCTCTGATCGCTGTTGAGCATGTATACAAACTCTTGTCAACTTGGAATTTACAGAAAGTTTATCAACTTTCATCTGTGTCTGTTCGACCTCCTACATTTCTCTATAAAATTCTTGATTCTAAAATAGTTTTTTAGGAGATACATTAAGAGTTTAAATTTAAACTTACTCTGATGTTACAGGAAAAGAGCCTTCCCATTGAACTGGTTAGAGTCCTTTTCTCTGAGTTTAGGAAACTGCTCTCACTCCTCAGTGAACTGAGGCCAGGGGAGGTAAAAAAAAAAAAAAAAAAAAAAAACACCCTTCATGCAGATACAACCAGGCTGCTGAACTATCCCTTGTCATTTTGTTATCCCCTAAATCTACCTACACCTTCTGAAATAGTTTATTCACTAAACTCTGTTTTAAAGGATCCCAACTTGAATGTGGGATTCTATTGAGATTATGAAAATTTAAGGGACTAGTTAATTTTGTTAAATATGTTAAAATAGTGTTAAGCTATAGAATAAAATGTCTATTAAGTTAGACATACATACTAAAATATTTATAGGTAAATGAATATTGGCAAGATGCTAGTAATTATTGAAGGTGCATGGTAAATACATCACCCTCATTATATCTGTCCCTCCATTTTGTGGTACAGTTGAAGGTTTCCATAGCAAAAAGTTAATTTTATTTACCACTAATCCTTTGAATCCTCTGATTAAATTATAAATTAGTTATAATTATTATCTCTCATTTAGTGGCTCTGCCATGAATACAAACTGAACAAGCTCATTCATAAGACAAATGAGTCTAGGTAACATTCTCACTCAGTTAAAAATTTGTTTGTCCATGATCCCAAACTTCACCTTCGACTGGTTCCAGGACAGCCTGAAGATGTACATGTGTCCCAGATGATAAAGAAGATATTCTAAGTGGTTCAGGTTAGACTGTTCTGAAAATGAGAAAGACTGTTCTGGAAATTATACTCTTTTGCTCCATTTATACCATGTATTGAAAAGAGTGTTATCAAGTTGTCTTCATTAAGCAGCAGAGGACAAATCATTCTGTCCAACAGGGAGTTCTCGCTCATTTGGCTAATGATTAGGTACACGTCCTTGGTAGGTCACTTAAGTGACTTACTCTGATGACCTTTAAATTAGAGTCATAACATTGCTGATTGTGGGCAAGACATGATCCAATCACTCTAATGGATTTAGAGACATGGACAGTTCATAAGAAATCTGGAGTAAAACAGTTTCACTGTGTAAACTAGGAATATATTTTCTTTTTTTAAAATTAATTATTAACTATTTATCTCACCTTATTCTAGAACTTATAACTACATATTATCTACTTTAGTAACATCATAAAAATTAACAATTAGGTCCAGTGTTGAATTATGAAGTAAAAGGACAATATTTGAAAAAAGGAAACAGCATTAAGGGAAAATTTTGGAATTTTTAAGTCATCGAAAATAATGATTTAGTATAGCTTTTTACATATGCTGGAAAGTATGTGCCCATTCCTAAACAACTAGATGAACTAGTTTCATGTTTCATGTTTTTGCAATTGCAAGGAAATATTTTTTCTTCATTGCTGTATATTTTAATTAATTTTAAGGAAAAACAAACATTCTGCTAAAATTCCCTATGATTAATTATAGAGTATCAAGGTCAACGTATGTTCATTCCTTTAAAGCAAGGTTTTCCAACTTAAACTCTATGGAAATTGAGCTGGGTAATTCTTTGCTGTGGAGGGCTATACTGTATAACTATAGGATATTTGGCATTATCATTGGTCTTTACTTAATAGAAGACACTAAGATCCCCTTTACCAAGCTGTGACAACTAAAAGTGTCTCCAGATACTGCCAGATGTTCCCAGGCATGCAAAATCACCCTCCCACCTCAATTACAAACCGATGCTTTCAAATGAGTTTTGCTTTACATCTGCCTAAATTCCAATTATTCCCCAAGGATTACAACACAAATCATGGAAAGAGTCAAACAAGAAAAAGAAATGATGATACTGAGAAAGGGAATCTGATAAGAGACAGCTTTTCAATTACAAACATTTTTTAAAGTAAATAATTTTAAGTAGCATGTGCTGAACATGAAAATCTGTAAGAGAAGACCACAAGGAGATGCTGTTTAAAAACTCAAGTTGCTTGTTTAGCTTGGCGAAGTGGTAGGATAGCAAACAAAGCAGTTTTCATCAAATTGCTTGGATCTTTCTTTGTCTAGAGAAGTTCACTATAGAATAACAAAAATTTTAGACCATATTACATGCATACCAAAATTGGTCAGATGCAAACACACACACACACACACACACACACACAGAATTTGATACAAATAAACAACACATTTTATTTACCAGTTCACCTATTTCTCTCTCTCCTAAAAAAAAAAAAAAAAAAAATCAGATAATGTTAAATGGGTTGCTTAAAGACCTAATTAATGCACTCTTATGTATTTACAAAGCCTACTAGTAATATATATATATATGTATATATATATATATATATATATTTCAGTTTTCAAGGATCCTTATGTTATTCTAAATATCCTCAGCATTTATATTCAAAGGTGGGTCTAAAACTACACTGAATTTGTTTGCCTATCTTAGCATTGATCTCTGGTTGATTTATTTACTCTCTACAACCATATGTACATAGGAGCTCATTTTAGCATTGCTCACTGTATTCAGAAAGGCACTGGCGTAAAATAAAACCTGAATCAATATTTGAAGACTTAAAAATTGAGAGGTGTTTTTTTTTTTTTTTCTGTTTTGTGGTCATCGTAGCTTTAGCATCTCCATCAGACATGCCAAAACTAAAAAGCAGTAAAATTAAACACCCAAACTGCTGGCAAACCAGCAATTTTGCAAATTTTGGCACTAGAGAAGGTACTACGAAAATTAAGGTTAGAATGTATTTCAATGCAGTTTTCCTGCGATTCTCATATATGCTTAACTCTGACTAAATCACCTTTGAAAGTTTCAGAGAAAGTGCAGGACAATATCACCATAAAGTGTTATAAGTCTAGTTGGCTTTAAGATGTATTTTTTCCTGTTAACACAAATAATTCTAATGTCACTGAGTAAAATCTGATTGCAATGAAGATAAACATATAGAAAATGAAACATTAAAGAATTAAATTACATAGTTCGGTAGGAAAATACAATCACGTAAAACTATTTCTAAAGCAAAAACTTTCATTAACCTCTCAGAGTGGAAGATTATCAATTCTTCTCATGCAACAACTCAATAAAAAGAAAATGTGCAAACTGTGATCTTTTGTTGAGGTGCCAGGTGCTGGCCCTTAAAACTTCTTTCTAGATGGAAGCGACAAAGAAATTTCTACTGTGAACCTTATACTATAGAATTTTAAATGGTCTATTAGTAGCCCCTCCAAAAAGCATCTTTGGCTAAAGCGAAAAGAAATACTTTAGAGAAAATGACTTACTGAAAAGGACAGTTAATAATTTTTTTAAAATGTCAACAGTCAGTATAAACTCTGGATTTTCTCTTTCTGTACATCTTTTATATTTATTAACCATATAAAAAAACCTTGAAATGCCGTCACCAATACTCTCCTTTAAAAGGCTGTTCCACTGCCCTGCCACATACACTCACCTTTACAAAAGGCCCGCTTTCTCAATTTCCCCAATACAGCCTCCAGTGACCTTTCTATGACTGAGTCATAAATCCCTAAACACAGGGGATGAAATCACTGACAGTGCCTTACATATGGTGGTGTGAATGCACTACAATAATTGCTTGGTAATTACATGGTAATTATTGACCATTTAAGTACATTTAAGAACAGGGTGAGTACTATGTAATCAAAGACTAATTATCTGATTATTTCTGTCTTTTAAACTGCAGGCTTACAAGATATAAAAATTGCAAGTACCATGGTGATTAGTCATTGAGCTATGTGGTAACTTGAAGTGTAATTATGAAGTAATCCATAGAAATTGTATTTGTATTGTGGTTCTTCTGAACAGTAATTGTAGAGTAGTTATATTGTAATACACATTCTATGAAGCGATAACAGAAAAAAATCATCAATATATTACACTAATAAAGCATAAACATAAATACTAAAAATATTACACAATTCATTGAAGAAACGTGAATGGGAATTTTTATTTTGTAACAGGTAATTGGTATATGAAATATGGACTGTTACAGTATGCCTATGAAATACAGAAGTGCTACTGTAGCTTTTAATAGTATTATGTAATTTCTCTAGACAGTCCATTAAAAATGTGATAAGGCAAATAAATGAGACAAGGATAGAGAAATGGGATTAATACTGTAAGGTCAAAAGAGATGGAATTCAGAAATTGGTATGCTGCACTGGGGTTTAATGGCTAAATCCAGACCAACAGTGTAACTCAACTTCATTCCTAACTGATGGGACCCAGGTCAGTGTCATTTACAAACCTTTACTCTCTTCTTCCTGAAATCACTAAGTGACATGAGAACTGTTGGATAACTATTTACAACGATGCTAAAATACTCTAAAGATATTAAAATTATTATCAAAGTTTCTACCTTAAGTTTGAAAGTTAATAAATAAGGGATTCTTCCCTGAAATTTTACCTGATACAAGTTGAATGTAAGTACTTCCCCGACAAATACAAAACTGCAGAGTGGTGAAGATGGTTGAGGGGAAGGGGAAACAATTTGGCTTACACATATGTTTGTTATAAAAGGTGATGATCAACTATTTTGATGTGCAATGTGATCTGTAAAGTTTATTCAAGTGAGTAATTTCTTTGGTAATATCATTGAAAACACCAATAACATGAGCCCTGAAATGAAGGTCTTACTGATTCCACCACAAATTATGTTAAGTAATAATTACAAAAATACTTTGTATGCAATCATGGCACTGAGCTCTGGAATGTGTTATTATCGTCACCCTCCATGAAAAAAGCCTTTGAACAACAGATAAAAGTTCCTTACCTAAGGAATAAGGGTGATTTGCCAGCATCCAAAGAAATGATAATACTCTCAAGAAATAGGTTGATGACTTTTAAAATCTTTCTAGTATTTTTCAACATAATCTTAATGTAGTTACTTTTACTGTTTGTCTATTTTCATCCACAGTGGTATCTAACACAATATACCTTCAAGGATTTTTGCATGTTTTATTTTAGATTAAGCCTTGATTTATATCATTTTGCTTGCTATGTTCCTTCTCCATGGAATTCTACACTACAATAAATTGCAATCTAAAGTACTTTCAAATGCTGTCTTGTACAATTAGCTAGATATAAATGCACAGTCAAGTGGAATGCTATTAGTAGTCACTTATGAACTTGTTAATCTTTTGACCTGAGCAGCTACTCATAAAGTGAAATCTAAAATGGACTAGAGTAGATTTATATGATCACCATCGATTAATTCATGTATCATTACTGAAGTATTTCCTTTGATTGAGATCTCATTAAAGGTCTTTGTCTTATATCAAAATGTCAATAATCTTTCTAAGACAGGAATGCCATTTTATTAAGACTATATTTTCTAATGTAGAAACTAAAAATTATTTATAATTGCCTTCCCCAAAGTGAATCTTTATACTTTTAATTTTTTAAATAAATTGCTATACACTGACTTGTGAAGTATAAAAATTGGGAAGTAATGAATAAAGATCATGTACTGAGTAATGCCTTTGGTCAGCCTGAGGAAAGGAGTTAGTAAGTAATTAACATGACTTGCCATTTTGTATAAACTCATGTCAAACTGGCTCCTCCCTTGATCACTTCTTAATTGATACTGTCTACAATTTAAAGTTCCTGCCTCTTTTATAGATGGATGAGAGCTGAAAAGCACATGGCATATATAAAACGTGAAAAGATCCTTAAAGTAAGTTTACCATATAATGTTGGGTGTCCCATGAAAACACAGATGAGATCAACCTACCTATCATATTAAGTTCCTCAGGAGAAATATGCCATCATAAAAGATATAGCAAGGTGGTTCAAACTGCCGTCTTAACAATCTCTCCATGAATCATTTATATAATTTACAATTAAACCGAGCCTCTCCTTTGTCTTCCTTTTTCCCTACTAATTCACTGCTCTGTATACAATGATATTACTTATACAATAAAGAAGCTAACCAAAACTGTCATAAATGAATATAAACTAAGTTTCCCAGTTTATTTTACCTAGGTTGTTTCCTCTATAAAATAACTTAAGAAAATAAATAGCATAGCTAAATAATCTAAATCCAAAGAAAAACATATAAAAACTTATAATAAGGAGTAAAAAGAAAGTAATTTTAGTCTATTTAATAACATTACCAGTGCTATCACATATGTTTTGCAAGGATTTCTACATCTCTAAACTGATAAGCATAGAAAGCATACTTCCCAGATATGCTTCACTCTGTCCCTTGAAAGACCGTTACATCAAAGGGAATATCCGCTGTGACCACTTAAATTCAGTATTTCACTGGAGATTATAGCTAGAGCAATGAAGAAAAATGAAAATTGAAACATGCAAATTGGGAAGGAGGAAAGTAAACTACTTTATTTACAGACAGCTTGATCCTACATGCAGAAAATCCCAACCCAACAAGCGCAATAAAAACATTATTAAAACTAATAATAATGGTCACAGGGATAGCAATGATCACAAAACACAAAAATCTTTCTAGAAAAATGAACTGTTTTTCTCTATACTAGCACCGGAAAACCTTAAAGAAAGATCAAGAAAATAATTCCATTTATATAGTTCCTAAGATTAAAATATTTGGGAATATATTTTTTTAAATTAGAAGGCTTGTACAATGAAAACCACTAAACACTTCTAAGAACTGAAAAAGGCCTAAGTAAAGTGAGAGATATTTTATTGGAAAAATGAATATTGTCAAGATAGATATCTGTAGAAATGACCTATAGATATAATGAAATCCTTAATGCCAATAGGATGTTTTAGAGAAACTAATGAAACAAACTTTAGTATATGAAAAAATAAAGGACCCAGAATAGTCAAAACAATGTTGAAAATGAAGAACAAAATTGGAGGACTGACACCATCTGATTTCAAAACTTCTTATAAAGCTATAGCAATCAGGAGTGTGCTATTAGCATAAGGATATGCATGCAGACCAACAGAACATATTTATATAGTCAACTGATTTTTGACAAAGACATCAGATTAATCCAATGAGGAAAAGGACAGAATTTTTAGTCATTGGCAGTGGGGTAAATGGTTATCAACAGGCAAAAAAAAAAGAAAAATCCTTTGAACTGTACATAAAAATTATTTCAAATGGATCATACATCTACACATATATATGCATTTAATGCACAGAACTTCTAGAAGAAAATACAGGAGAAAATCTTTATGAATTTGGGTTGGCAAGAGAGTTTTTAGGTATGACACAAAAAGGATAATCCACAGTGGATTTCATTAAAATCAAAGAAACTTCACATCAAAAGACACTGTTAAAAATGGAAAAGCCAAGTCACACTGTAGGAAAGCATTCATAAATATATATCTGATAATGGGATTTTATCTAGACTATATAAAGAATTCTTATAACCCATAATTTTTTAAATGGGCCAAAAATGTAAATACATATTTTATCAAAGAAGATATTTCAATGGCTAATATATATGAGAATAAATGATCACCATCAACAGTCAATAAGGAAATAAATTTAAAATCATTATTAGATCCTCCTACATATCCACTACAATGGCAATGATAAAAAGCAAAGATTATATTAAGAGTTGGTGATGATACAGAGAAATGGGAATGTTCACATTAATTCTGGTGGAAATGTAAAATGGTACAGCCCCTTTAGAAAAAAAGATTTGTAGTTTCTTAAGTTGCTAAACAGTTACTTGTCAAAAAACTGAGCAATTCCATTCTTAGGATTCTATCCAAGAGAAATGAAGATATTTGTCAACAGAAAGAAATGTGTATAAATGTGGAGAAAAGGGAACCCTTTTACACTGTTGGTAGGAATGCAAGTTGGTGCAGCCACTTTGGAGAACAGTGTGGAGATTCCTTAAGAGATTAAAAATAATGCTACCCTATGACCCTGCAACTGCACTAGTGGGTATTTACCCCAAAGATACAGATGTAGTGAAAAGAAGGGCCATCTGTACCCCAATATTCATAGCAGCAATGGCCACAGTCGCCAAACTGTGGAAAGAACCAAGATGCCCTTCGATGGACAAATGGATAAGGAAGATATGGTCCACATATACTATGGAGTATTATGCCTCCATCAGAAAGGATGAATACCCAACTTTTGTTATCAACATTGACGAGACTGGAGGAGATTATGCTGAGTGAAATAAGTCAAGCAGAGTCAAGTACCATATGGTTTCGCTTATTTGTGGAGCATAAGTAATAACACGGAGGACATTGGGAGATGGAGAGGAGAAGGGAGTTGGGGGAAATCGGAGGGGGAAACGAACCATGAGAGACTGTGGACCCTGAGGAACTAACTGAGGGTTTTGGAGGGGAGGGGAGTGGGAGGTTGGGTGAGCCTGGTGGTAGGTACTGTGGAGGGCACATATTACATGGAGCACTGGGTGTGGTGCATAAACAATGAATTCTGGAACACTGGAAAGAAATTTTAAAAAATAAATAGAAATTAAAATTAAAAAAAGAAACGTGTATAAATGCTGCATTGTTTATAACAGCCCAAACTGGGAATAATCCAAATACACATTATGAAAGGACATACAATGTTTGCTATAAACATATAGTGAAATACCATCAAATAACTTTTTCAAAAAATTACCGATGCATGCTATAATATTAATGAACTTTAAACCATGCTAAGTGAAAGATAGCAGATGCGAAAGACAGCATAGCACAGGATTCCATTACATGAAATGTCTAGTAAAGACAAATTTAAAGAAACAAAATATACCCGTGCTTGTGGCTAAAGATGAGTTGTTATTAACTGCAAATGAACATTAAAAAAAATCAACTGAGTTATATACTTAAAATGAATGAATTTTAGACTATGTAAATTTTACCTCAATTGCCATAAAAAAAAAAGGAATACAAACAGTACAGAACAAAAATTTGCTAAATACCCTATAAAAAAACAGTAAATGACAAAGGAACAAAATTTCATGATACCTAGAGAAAACTAAGACAACATGGCAGATGTAAAAACAACCATAATAATAACAATGGAAATATTAAAGTGCTATTCCCTGCATCAAATAACTTAAATCCAAAACAAGATCTACCTATAACCTGTCTACAAGAAACATGCTTTAAATTCAGAGACATAGAGGCACCTGGGTGGCCCAGTTGGTTAAGTATCTGCTTTTAGCTGAGGTCAAGATCCCAAGTTCCTGGGATCAAGCTGGCACCCCACCCCTACCCTCAATCACTTCCTGTTCACAGGAGAGCCTGCTTCTCCCTCTCCTTCCTCTGTCCTTCACCCCCACACATGCTCTCTCTCAAATAATTAAATATTATAACTAACTAAATAAATAAATTCAGAGACATAAATAGGCTGAAAGCAAATGGATAGAAAACAGCTATACCAGGGTCCAGCAATCATAAGAGAGCTGGAGGAGAGAGAAAATGAACTTTAAAACATTAAACTGTTAGAGATAGAGAATGAGGTTTCATATTGATAAATGGCCAAACATAAAGAGGATGTAATAATTATATATATACACACATCAAAACTGATCCCAAGATAGAAGTAAAAGTGATAAAAGTGAAAAAAAATTAAGACAATTTAACAATTACATTTGTAGGTTTAAATACCCCACTCTTAATACTTGATAAAACAATGAGAAAACCAGTAAAGACATGAACAACTAAAAGACACTACCAACTAGGCAGATTCTTTATGAAAACCCCAGCACAGAAGCTACACAGTCCTTCAAAGTGCAATGGAGTATTATGCAGGATAAACCTGACATTAGATCATTAAAAAGTATCAGTAATTAAAATTTACTCTAATCATCCAAAGGACGTACTTCAAACCACAACAAAAGGAAGCAATAAATCAACCACAGGAAAAAAAAAATTGAGAACTCCCCAAATATTTTTTGTATCCTGCACTTCTAAAGACCCACTGATCATAAAGAAAATCATGATGAAAACCAGAAAATTTCTGAACTGAATGCATATCAAAACATAAAGAAAAATGTACAGATTGCAGTTAAAGCACTGTGTAGAGGGAAATTGGTATCTTTAAAATGCTATCATTTCAGTAGACACAGAAAAGTCATTTCATATGATCTAATAAAACTTACCATGATGAAACAATACCAACAATCTAGCATTAAAACTGAATTTCCTCAGCTTTACAAAATATACTCCAAAGAAGCTAACCTCACATTTAATGGTGAAAGACTGAATGCCTTTTCCTAAAATCGATAAAGGAAAGTACACTGGCACTTCTAGCCAGTGCAAAAGGTAAGGAAAGGAGAGACAAAAAAGAGAATGGTGGCTGATGTTGGAGGTGGGGGCAGGGACTAAATGTAAAGTAACATGGGGGAAATTTTGGGGATGGTAAACTGGTTCTAAAACTATTTTATGGAGTTGGATGCACAACTGTTTAAATTTACAAAAATAAAAATCAGTGAATCACATCCTTATAATGAATTAATTCACTGGTTGTAAATTATGTTTCTGAACTTTGTTTTAAAAATATTACTACGGGGCACCTAGGTGGCTCAGTTGGTTAAATAGCTGACTGGCTTGGTTTCGGCTCAGGTCATGACCTCAGGTTTGTGAGGTCGAGCCCCATGTAAGACTTGGCACAGAGTCTGCTTGTCTCTCTCCCTCCGTCCTACCCCTTCCCCTGCTCATGTGGGTGCTTTCTCTCTCTTTCTCTCTCGAATAAAGCCTAAAAAAATATTTCTGGGATAACAAAACTTGAGCAAGTTACTGTCTGCAAGAATTTTTTAAATTTTCATTTTTAAGTGGACGTCTACATGCAAGAAAAATGAAACTGGACTACTTTCTAACACCATACAAAAAATTGAATTCAAAATTAAAGACCTAGGTTTGAGACCTGAAACCACAAAAATGCCAGAAGAAAACATAGGCAGTAATTTCTTTGACACTGATCATAGCAAAACTTTTCTAGATAGGTCTTCTAAGGCAAAGGCAACAAATCAAAAATAAAACTACTGGGACTACATCAAAATACAAAGCTTCTATAGATAATCATGTCAAAAAATGGGCAGAAGACATGAACAGACACTTCTCCAATGAAAACATACAAATCAGACACATGAAAAAATGTTCATCATCACTAGCCATCAGGGAGATTCAAATTAAACCATATTGAGATACCACCTTACACCAGTTAGAATGGCCAAAATTAACCAGACAGGAGACAAACATGTGTTGGAGAGGATGTGGAGAAAGGGGAACCCTCTGTAAGTCTTCCCTCTTACACTGTTGGTAGGAATACAAGTTGGTGCAGCCAATTTGGAGAACAGTGTGGAGATTCCTTAAAAAATTAAAAAATAGAGCTTCCCTATGACCCTGGAATTGCACTAGTGGGTATTTACCCCAAAGATACAGATGTAGTGAAAAGAAGGGCCATCTGTACCCCAGTGTTCATAGCAGCAATGGCTATTTTTTTTTTTAATAAATATGCATTTTACTCAACACGATTAATGGGAATACAGGAAAAAAGGTGTCATAAGCAAAGTTAATGCCTTTTTGGTGGCAAAGGAACCAGAATGGCAGTAACTAGGCCAAATTTTGCAGGACTCCTACCAACTTCTCCAATGCCAGACTTCTCCAATGCCAAACTGTGGGAAGAACCAAGATGCCCTTCAACAGACGAATGGATAAGGAAGATGTGGTCCATAATCACTATGGAGTATTATGCCTCCATCAGAAAGGATGAATACCCAACTTTTTTATCAACATGGACAGGACTGGAAGAGATTATGCTGAGTGAAATAAGCAAAGAGAGTCAATTATCATATGGTTTCACTTATTTGTGGAGCATAAGTAATAACATGGAGGACATGGGGAGATGGAGAGGAGAAGGGAGTTGGGGGAAATTGGAGGGGAAGATGAACCATGAGAGACTAGGGACTCTGAAAAACAATCTGAGGGTTATGAAGGGGTGGGAGGTTGGGTGAGCCTGGTGGTAGGTACTGTGGAGGGCACATATTGCATGGAGCACTGGGTGTGGTAGCATAAACAATGAATTCTATTACACTGAAAAGAAATTAAATTTAAAAAATGGGAAAAAAAAAAAGCTTCTATAGAGCAAAGGAAACAATAAAACAAAAAGGCAACCTACTGAATGGGAGAAGATACCTGCAAATGATATATCCAGTAAGGGGTTAATATCCAAAACATATAAAGGATTATACAACTTAACACCCCCCCCCAAAAAAAATTCCAATTAAAAAATGGGCAGAGGACCTGAATAGACATTTCTACAAATAAGATATACAGAACGGCTAACATGAAAAGATGTTCAAAGCACTAGCCATCAGGGAAATGCATATCAAAACCACAATCAGATATTACACCTGCCAGAATGGCTAAAATGAAAAAGACCAGAAATAACGAGTGTTGGTGAGAATGTGGAAAAAAAGGAATCCTGTCCACCACTGGTGGGAATGTAAATTGGTGCAGCCACTATGGAAAACAGTTTGGGATTTCCTCAAAAAATTAAAAATAGAAATACCATGTGATCCATTAATTTCACTAATGAGTATTTTACCTAAAGAAAACAAAAACACTAATTTGAAAAGATACATGCACCCCTATGTTTATTGCAGCATTATTTATAATAGCCAAGCTATGAAAGAGGCCCAAGTGTCCAATGATAGATTAATGGATAAACATTAATGCAAAGTTATGTAGCCATAAAAAGGCAATGAGATCTTGTCATTTGTGACAACATGGATTGGCCTAGAGGGTATCATGTTAAATGAAATAAAGTCAGACTGAGAAAGACAAATACTATAGGACTTCACTCACCTGTGGACTCATAAACACAAAAAAATGAAAAAACAAACAAAAAGCAGAATCAGGCTTATAAATACAGAGAAATAAACTCCTGGTTGACAAGGAAAGGGGTGATGAGGAGTAGAAGATACAAGCTTCCAGTTACGGAAGCACATGGTACATATGGTAAGTAGATAAGTAGATTCCAGCATTTGGAATATGGTCAGTGACACTGAAAACAGCACTGTATGGTGACAAATGGCAGTTCTACTTGTGGTGAGCATAGCCTAATGTATAGAGATACTGAATCACTATACTGTATACCAGAAACGAATGTAATATTGTGTCAACTATACTCAAATTTAATTAAAAAATAAAATTTGTGTTTGGCAGGTAGGAAAGGAATAAATGAAACAAGATGGGATCAGGAGGGAGACAAACCATAAGAGACTCTTAATCTCACAAAATAAACTGAGAGTTCCCGGGGGAGGGGGGTAGGGAGAGGGTGGTGGGATTATGGATATTGGGGAGGGTATGTGCTATGGTGAGTGCTGTGAAGTGTGTAAACCTGGTGATTCACAGACCTGTACCCCTGGGGCTAATAATATATTATATGTTAATAAAAATTTTTTTAAAAATTTAAAAAATAAAAAATAAAATAAAATTTGCTTTTTTTTTTTTTAAGATTTTATTTATTTATTAGAGAGAGAGCAAGCGAGCACAGGCAGACAGAGAGGCAGGCAGAGGCAGAGGGAGAAGCAGGCTCCCTGCTGAGCAAGGAGCCCGATGTGGGACTCGATCCCAGGACACTGGGATCATGACCTGAGCCGAAGGCAGCCGCTTAACCAACTGAGCCACCCAGGCGTCCCTAAAATTTGCTTTTAATTACAAAAACTCATGTAATGCATTCTTCTTGAAAGCCATGGTAATTCAGTGATAAAAAGCACAATCCTAGAGTTGCTATCCAATTCTTCAGACAACAAAAAAGGTTCATGCTTAGTATGAATCTTCGGCAGAGTTTCACACTACAGATTTGCTTCAGTATTTAATCAAGATCTAGAGATGCATACTGGACCACTACATGTGGATGAACTTTCAGGGGTAAACACTTCAGGGTATAATACTCCGGCTTTTCCATTACTGACCAGAATACACCTTGTTAATTCTCCATAATAATTTGCAAAATAACTCTGACTCATCTCCTGTAGCATGAATTTTCATGTGACAAACAGAAAAAAAACATCAACCAACCTGTTCCCCTCAGTTACCACCCACTTGGGGATCTACCACACCAGGGATCTCATGTAAATGAACTATCTGATAGCATGCACATACCCTATGTTTGTTTTTCCAAGCAATGGAAAATTTTCCAAGCAATGATATTATGTAACAATCAACAGTATCATCTCAAAAAGGAATTTTCCCATCCATCATTTTTTGCATTATAATACTGGTTATTAACCCTACAGTTGTTGTTTTGATACTCTAGGTGACCATGTGACATACTTACTACAGAAATATGACTTTAATGATGCTCTTCAAGTGATGGTCTCTTCCCTGCCTTTGGCAAAAATAACAGTAATCAGTTTTGTAAACTCTATATTATGACTGTTCTGAAATAACTCGTTTACCAGAGAGATTATTGTGCTTTGTTTGAAAATTAAGGGGGCGCCTGAGTGGCTCAGTGGGTTAAGGCCTCTGCCTTCAGCTCAGGTCATGATCCCAGGGTCCTGGGATCGAGCCCCACATCGGGCTCTCTGCTCATTGGGGAGCCTGCTTCCTCCTCTCTCTCTCTCTCTGCCTGCCTCTCTGCCTGCTTGTGATCTCTGTCTGTCAAATAAATAAATTTTTAAAAATGTTAAAAAAAAAAAAAAAAGAAAATTAAGCAAAAGTTCATGACCCTAATTGGCAGAGATCTCTAACCTGAAAAGCTCTAGGGGAAGATTAAAAAAAATTTTTTTCAATCCAATAAAATCTAATTTTAAAAGACTTTTATCTTCATATTTCCCATCATATCACTTTCCGTTGTGGCTACTTCTGTGGTCTTCACATGCTAATTTGCTTCTCTGCAAATATACACTTTTACCTGCCACACTTGTAATATAGCCTGGTTCATAATTTAAGTTCCAGTTTCATGCCTGATTTTATCACTACATTTATATTCCAATGGTTTATTTCAGTGCTTTGGTTCACTTTCAATGAATTGTGGATAAAACTCACAATAACAGTAACGATGGCAAATACATATTTAAAACACACAAGCAGGGGTGCCTGGGTGGCTCAGTGGGTTGGGCCTCTGCCTTCGGCTCAAGTTATGATCTCAGGGTCCTGGGATCGAGCCCCGCATTGGGCTCTCTGCTCAGCGGGGAGCCTGCTTCCTCCTCTCTCTCTGCCTGCCTCTCTGCCTACTTGTGATCTGTCAAATAAATAAATAAAATCTTTAAAACAATTTAAAAAAATAAAACACACAAGCAATAAATGCAAATAATATGAAAATATCAGGTGAAAGGAAACTTAGCCTGTTGTCTGAACACAGTCTGAAACAAACCAATCAATATTGTCTTATTAGCATGGGTATAACCTTTCAAATGCAGTGATGATTAAAAGTATCACAGAGTATGTATAAATACAGTAATTAACGTTACTCTTCAAATCTGTACAATGTATGTGATCAAAAACACTTCACTGTGGTTTCAACTGAAGCCATCAGACAGCTTATTGACATTTGACCGAATATAAAGATCCACGAAAAGTCCACAGCTTATACGTTAAGAAATACTGCATTAAAAATGTTGTCTTTCATATATGAAAAAAAAATGTTTTCTTTCCATTTTTTTGCCCCAGGCACAATCATGTGACATGTGATGGCCTGTCAAAGGATCTGTGATAGTCCTTCACTCACTGGAGTTGCCAAGTGAGTAGCAGCTGCGTAAGTGTGATGATGACTAGAATTCTAGGCTAATAAAAATTAAAATGAAAATCATTCACAGACATAGGTCACTTACAATGCCAGGTCATAAGTGAGCCATACTGAAGTGCTTTAACACTTGATAAAAACGTCTGGCAATGCCATAGACCCCAAATGGAAAAGTAGAATCATTGCAATATATCTTGTTATTTATTAAACAGGACATATGATACAAGAACGAACTAAGCCCACTGAGAATATATAATAAAAGATAAAATATTACTGAGGTTTCCCCATAGATACATGTATAGAAAACATTTTTAAAGTAATTATTTAGGGACACCTGGGTGGGTCAGTGGGTTAAAGCTTCTGCCTTTGACTCAGGTCATGATCTCAGGGTCCTGGGATCGAGCCCCACATCGGGCTCTCCACTCAGCAAGGAGCCTGCTTCCTTTCCTCTCTCTCTGCCCGCCTCTCTGCCTACTTGGATCTCTGTCTGTCAAATAAATAAATAAAATCTTTAAAAAAAAATAAAGTAATTATTTGTGTTTTAGAGATCTTATTAAGAAACAATAGACTAACAGGTATTTGTAGAAAGCTACATAGAAGTAACCTGCTATAAATATATTTTTTTTGATTTCCCAAAGCACATAACTGACATTCTCTTACTCAGTCTCAGACTACTTTCTTTCATACTTTTTCTAGCAATGACTTCTACATCTACTCTCAAATTTTTCCCATTTCTAGCAATGACTTCTACATTAATCTACTCTCAATTTTTTCCCACCACACCCTCTTTTTTTTTTTTTTGAGATTTTATTTATTTATTTGACAGACAGAACACAAGTAGGCAGAGAAGCAGGCAGAGAGGGAGGAGGAAGCAGGCTCCCCGCTGAGCAGAGAGCCCAATGCAGGGCTCCATCCCAAGACCCTGGGATCATGACCTGAGCTGAAGGTAGAGGCTTTAACCCACTGAGCTACCCAGGTGCCCCCCCCACACCCTCTTTTCTGTGTTACAAATCTGAAAGAATTTCAAACTGGACATTAATATATCAGAGAATGTTTCTGAAGTCATAACATTGTTTAAGATTTTATTTATTTATTTGACAGAGCAAGAGAGGACAAGCAGGGGGAACAGCAGAGAGAGAGGTAGGTGCAGGCTCCCTGCCAAGCAGGGAGCCCAGTGCAGGGCTTGATCCCAGGACCCCAGGATCAAGAACTGAGCCAAAAGCAGACGCTTAACCATCTGAGACACTCAGGCACTCCCACGTCATAACATTTTTAATAGACACATTAAACTCAATTCATTGCCAAATTCTATCAAATGTTCTTTTGCCTTTAGCCCACTTTAACTTAATATACCCAATCTAATAATCCTATTCCAGTTCATTATATTAGCATCTCTACCATGGAAACTGTGCTAGTCCATGAACATGTTGTTGGCTGCCCTGACCCTATTTTTAGATAGATTCATTTTCTTGGTTGTAGTCATATTATTCTTCCTAAAACACCATTCCTTTCAAATGATCAACTGTTTCTTCCAATCCTCCAATGGTTCCTTACAGACTACATCATAACCCCCAGCTCCGTATGTTTCTGAAGGTACACCAACCATACTGCTATTTTTTTTTAAAGATTTTATTTATTTATTTGACAGACAGATCACAAGTAGGCAGAGAGGCAGGCAGAGAGAGAGGAGGAAGCAGGCTCGCCACTGAGCAGAGAGCCCGATGTGGGGCTCGATCCCAGAACCCTGAGATCATGACTTGAGCCGAAGGCAGAGGCTTTAACCCACTGAGCCACCCCAGCACCCCCATACTGCTATTTTTTTTAATTTTATTTAAGCTTTTTTTTATTTAAACATATAATATAACCCCACCACCCTCTCCCAACCCCTCTCCCCCCCACCCCCCTCAGTTTGTTTTATGACATTAAGAGTCTCTTTTGGTTTGTCTCCCTCCCGATCCCATCTTCTTTCATTTTTTCTTTTCCTACCACCTTAACCCCCACCCCCGTTGCATCTCCACTTCCTCATATCAGGGAGATAATATGATAGTTGTCCTGCTCTGATTGACTTATTTCGCTAAGCATAATACGCCCTAGTTCCATCCATGTCATCGCAAATGGTTAAGATTTCATTTCTTTTGATGGCTGCATAGTATTCCATTGTATATATATACCACCTCTTCTTTATCCATTCATCTGTTGATGGACATCTAGGTTCTTTCCATAACTTGGCTATTGTGGACATTGCTGCTATAAACATTCGGGTACATGTGCCCCTTTGGATCCCTACGTTTGAATCTTTAGGGTAAATACCCAGTAGTGCAATTAATTGCTGGGTCATAAGGTAGCTCTATTTTCAATTTTTTGAGGAACCTCCATGCTGTTTTCCAGAGTGGTTGCACCAGCTTGCATTCCCACCAACAGTGTAGGAGGGTTCCCCTTTCTCCACATCCTCGCCAGCATCTGTCATTTCCTGACTTGTTCATTTTAGCCATTCTGACTGGTGTGAGGTGGTATCTCATTGTGGTTTTGATTTGTATTTCCCTGATGCCCAGTGATGGGGAGCACTTTTTCATGTGTCTGTTGGCCATCTGGATGTCTTCTTTGCAGAAATGTCTGTTCATGTCCTCTGCCCATTTCTTGATTGGATTATTTGTTCTTTGGGTGTTGAGTTTGCTAAGCTCTTTGTAGATTTTGGATACTAGCCCTTTATCTGATATGTCGTTTGCAAATATCTTCTCCCACTCTGTCAGTTGTCTTTTGGTTTTGTTGACTGTTTCCTTTGCTGTTCAAAAGCTTTTGATCTTGATGAAGTCCCAATAGTTCATTTTTGCTATTTTTGAAGTCCCTTACGATCATTAACTTCTCCACTGCAAAACTTCACTGGTATCTTTCCTTTATTCAGAGATCTTCTGCATACTTTTTTTTCCTATTTAATTCCTACACTCCCTGAAATGATCCTTAAGAAGATTTTCTCAGTTTTACATTTCACTACTTTGCCTAGTCACCTAAACCAACCTGTAACTTCCTCTCCCTTGCAGAGGCAAAAGATTCAGGCACCCAAATATGAGTATCACACTTCTGCTTGCTAGTGATCCAAGCACAAAATTCAAGGGTTCTCTGGAGGGGAGGATTCTGCTTAGGAATATCTTTCTGAGACTTCAACCATGCCTCTCCTCTCCAAGCAGACCGGCAGCTCACTTAGCACCACGACCAGAGGACTTTAGGCAATTTTGGTGCACAAAGAAATGCCCTGTATCTAGAACCACACTGCTCCCAAATCTATGTCTACAGAGACCCTAGAGAATAGTGTTTTAGATGACTTCACTCTAACATCTTTGAAGAAAAAGTAAATACATCCATCAGGACCATTTAGGGATTCTGAGATAAAGATTTATTTACATTGTTTCACACTATGGGTGGCAACACACTGCTGGTCTATGTCATATTTTATTCTGTCTTAAAAATTTCAGAAATTAAAATAATTTCTAAATATACAAGGATAAACTGATTTCCATTTTATCAGTGCTAGTCTATAAAAAGCATATGTTTATAAAGAAATAGCTGATTATAATAGAGTGAAAAGACCTATCTGAAACAACCAAAAAAAGGATGAAATTTTTATATCAGTCTCCCTCCTACTAGCTGCACAAACTTGGGAAAATTTATCTCTCCGAACCTCAGCTTTTTCATCAATGGACTGAGACAAAAATAATAGTCACCAGTTCATAGTGATGTGAAAATTATTAAATAAAATGACAGTTGTAGCATCTAGCACAAAGTAACTCTGACATGTAGTAGATGTTCAGTAACTAATAGCTCACTGCTATGACCATGAATTTAAAAACCAGGACTTACTAGCTCAGAAGATACTGATTGGTTATAAATCCTAAAGAAGCAGGTCCATAAAACCTCTCCAGACATCTGCATACACCTCAGGACAGAAACGAACACTTAATTTTTTTAATAATTTGCTTATTTCAGAGAGAGAGCACAAGCAGGAGGGGCAGAGGGTTGAGAGAATTTCAAGCAGACTCCATGATGAGGACAGAGCTCTATGCAAACCTCGATCTTATGACCCAAGATCACGACCTGAGCTGAAATCAAGAGCTGGACACTTAACTGACTACAGCACCCCAGTGCTCCAGGGAACATTTTAAAGTGTAGGATATCATGTATTTTATTTAACTTTTTTAAAGATTTTATTTATTTGATAGAGAGAGAGAGATCACAAGTAGGCAGAGAGGCAGGAGAGAAAGAAGGGGAAGCAGGCTCCCTACTGAGCAGAGAGCCCGATGTGGGGCCCAATCCCAGGATCTTGAGATCATGAACTGAGCCTAAGGCAGAAGCTTAACCCACTGAGCTACCCAGGTGTCCTTATCATGTGTATTTTTAAAAAATCATTTCATTTTGATAAAAATGAAAATATTAACTAAAATTTCATTTTCACGTATTATTAAATATTTAGCTTTCAGGATATAATTTTTACTTCTCTATAATCAGTCATTAATTCTGAAATTTCAAATGATCTTAAGATAATTAAACTTTTTTTTTTAAGTTACAGTTGTAAGACAGTTATCAGATATGTGGAAATCGCATATGTTTAGGATATTTCAACAGTACATCAAACAAAAGACTTTGAGATGGTGCAGGCTGTAACAATGAAAGAAAAATTTCTCATATTTAATACCTTATGACTAAACAAGGTGCAGTCACTGAGAATAAGAACTGACTAAACTCACTGAATAAAAATTACACAATACATTTTTTATGATTATGTATGTGTAAATCATTAGTTGGTGGGAATACAAATCAGTGCAGTCACTAAGAAAAACAATATGGAGGTTCCTGAAGAAATTACAAGTAGAACTATCATATGATCCAGCAATTCCACTTGGGGTGTATATCCAAGGGAAATGAAAACAGGATCTGGAAGAGTTATCTGCACTCTCATATTCACTACAGCATCATTCACAATGGCCAAAACATGAAAGTAACATGAATGCCCATCTATGGATAAATGAGTAAAAATGTGAAATGTGGTGTGTATATATACATATATATGTATATACACACACGTATGCACACACACATGCACACACACACAATGGAGTATTATTCAACCATCAGAAAAACAAATGCCCTATTGTTCGTAACAACTTGGATGGACCTTGAGGGCATTGTGCTAAGTGAATGAAGTCCAAGAAAAACGAATACTGTATGATATAACTTATATCTGTTATCTAAAAAGCTGAGCTCATAGAAACAGAAGCTAGAATGAATTACCAGGAGCTGTGGATGAAATGGAAGGGGTTATTTGTCATCTAAAATTACACACTCTCAGCAGTAACATGAATAAGTTCTGAGCATATAATGTATAGCATAGTGATTACAGTTAATAATATTGTATTGTATACATACAGATCACAAAGACAGTAGATTTTAAATGCCCTCACCACACCAAAAAATGGTAATTATGTGAAGCAGTGCAGGTGTTAGCTAACATTATAGTGATAATCATTTTTATAATATATAAACATATCAAATTAACATGCTGTACATCTTAAATGTATACAGTGTTATAGGTCAATTATACCTCAATAAAGCTGGGGTAAAAACCTATGATTTTATATGTGCACATGTTCAGAGGAAGAACAGTGGTTTAAATCAGCCTTGAAGGTATTTATCAAGAGACATACACACATAGAACAAAGTAAATAAACCCAACTTCAGAATCATTCAAATAATGAAAAATCTTCTGTATAGGAATTTAAAAGCAATTAACACATATTTGAAGATTCACTAATTTTTGTGCTTAAGAAATGTCAATAACATCTTTTATTCTCATGGATCTCTAACACTGCTAATATGCAAGTCAAATTTCTGTCTCTAATGAAAAACAATTCAGATTATTTTTCAAAGAAAGAATATCTAAATTAAATCAGGCACATTTATAATCTGGCTAATCAAAAATCCTGGCACATGAATAAAAGTAATGAAGAAAGTTTCACATGATGTTTTTTTGACAGGAAAATTATTTTAGGACAAGGTATTAAATTCCTTAGTGGTGTTGTTTTTTCTTCTAGAAATCTATTTTTGCTTTTCAGTCCCAGCATGCTCTGTTTTTTTGCCCGTTAAGTCAGTTCTTTCTCTTTCTCTGCTTTCTAGGCTTGTTCCCAAATGTCAATTTTCCCTCTCATTCACTCCCACTTACATTTCTACTATCAGATGCTTCTTCATGTCGATGCCAAAATATGTATTTTTTTTAAATTCAGCTTTTGAAAATCTCCTGTTTCCTTTATACCTGCTACTATTTTATCCTATCACCATCCCTTCTAACTTCCCTCTATTGCGAAATGTTTTCTCTCTCCTCAGATTTTTCTAAAATTGCATTTGCTCTTTCTACTTCTCTCTGTGCATCTATGCTAGGATAGTCATTACAGATGTTTGTCCAAATTTCATTTCATATTTCAGTTCTCCTCTCTCTGGGCACTTTCAGATTAGGAGTGGCTTTGTGACTTGCTTTCGGGGAAAATAAAAAGTGAACCAAAGTGATGCATGTCATTGTCAGTCAGAAGAGCCAGAGTGTGATTCACTATGTAGCTTTTCTGCTGCCAAGACAACCATCAACTTTCCAAGTTGTGGAGACAACATCCAAATGTGGATCCATGAATGAGGATGCTATGGATCAGAGAATCTTGGCAACACATGCTCGACACATAGCATGAATGAAAAATAAACTTTAATTCACTGAGATTTAGAGTGGTTCTGGTTACCACACCCCAGCAAAAATTGTTACCTTAGACAGGATGTTGCTATGACTTCAAAAAAAGAAGAAAAAAGAAAACACATGACATTGGCTCAGCAGTTAGGTCTAGGGCTGTGAATGTGAGGAATGTATTGTCAGAGGTAGTAGGAACGAAAGTGATATTCATCTTACTCCTTGGTGAAAGACAAGCACACACCAGGTGCTTAAATATCTTGAGCTCTAGGAATAAAAAAACAACTGTAAGTAGCATGTGGTCATTGCCAGTAGCGGTATTTGGCAGGGTATTCCAAGAAAGATGTGAGCACAGAAAAGGCCTGGCGAGTATGCCATGAGGAATTTTAAAAAAGAGAATTTACTGGAGCTGGAAGAAGAAACTTCTCCTTAGCCCCATGAAGTACAAAATAAAATCGAGACAGTTTTAGAGAAACAAAAGTAGATTAAAACTCAGCTTTTATAAAGAAAAAATATTAAACTATACTAATCATTAAAAACTTTCAAATGATTAAACTGCCTCAGGATGAGGATGTGATTAAATTTGTGGCCTTCGTTTCCATTGTTAGAGCCTCTGAAAGATTAAGATGCACTGGAGAAAAGTTAAGCTAATGTGTGTCCATAGTAAATTCTTTTAATGGTAAAAGATGACTCAAGGGGAAATTAAAAAAAAAAAAAAAGATTAAGGGTGAGTGTCTCCACTTTAAGTTTACATAACTGAAGTATCCTCAATTAAAAGGAACTGTGGATGTGGATATTTGACCATGTTGCTGAGTGGAATCAAATAGTTAACAAGCCAACTACGTAGTGGAAATATACCTCCTAATGCACAGCCTCCAACAGACTGTGAGTCGACAAGACTTGAGATGACCCATGAGGCCCCAACAATCTATGAGCAGAAAGTATGCTGAAAAAAAAAAAAAAAAACTCTCTCCAAAAAGACATGCCACCAAATGGCTATATCAGCAGTGGCAAAAGAAGATAATAAAGACTAGAGCAAAAGAACCAGGAACAACGTTCAGTGGGGCTTCTAGAAAGTAGAAAATAAGGCTTGGGACCCCTGGGTGGCTCAGTTGGTTGAGCGGCTGCCTTCGGCTCAGGTCATAATCCAAACGTCCTGGGATCGAGTCCCACATCGGGCTCCTTGCTCAGCAGTGAGCCTGCTTCTCCCTCAGCCTCTGCCTGCCTCTCTGTCTGCCTGTGCTCGCTTCTGCGCTCTCTCTCTCTGTCTGACAAATAAATAAATTAAAAAAAGAAAAGAAAAGAAAAGAAGGCTTAGTTAGCTTCCATCACCTCTCTCTAGAGTTGGAACGCTCACAGTTACATGCTCAGCAACCTTTAAGAACTGCTGCAAACCAAGGTGAGCTACAACGAGACTCCCATTCTTTTCCTTTCTGGGAGCAGGTATTTTGGTTATCCTGTTCCTGATCCGTCTCGTACATCAGGTAAGAAAGAGGGCAGAACACTGTTATTTTTAACTCTAGGTCTTTAGCTCAAAAGAGGCCACACAAAGAACTGAGGTAGACTATTTTCCTCACCTTCTGAAGAAAAGACAAGTATGAGTAAGGCAGAGTCTGAACTCTGAAGTCTGGATGTGAGTGGTTGGGCTAGAGGGTAACTTTCTTGATCAGGGCAGGAGTGTAGTGGGTATTGGCAGAGATTAAACCAAAAATTTTCTAACAAGAAGCGCTCATTCTGAAATCATCTGACACGTTCCTCAATATTCTGGTTCTTCTAATGGATACATGGAAAAAGCAAATTTTTTCTATTGCCTTGAAGTTATCTGTGGCTGCAGACTTCCTTTAGTAATAAAATGTAAGTAGAAGTGATTTGTGTCAATTCTGGGTTAAAGCCCTTAAATCTAGTACTCAATTCACCATTTCTTCACCCCCTGCCATAGTGAATGATGTTCCAGATGGAGCCAGTTCTATCAGCCTGAGTCCCCGAATTAGCACACTCAGAATACAGTCCCTTCTGGATTGCAATGAATGCATATTACCAAGAAACAGAACTTTGATTTTTTTTTTTTCTTTAAGCCCTAAAACCTTGAGTCTTTTACCTCAGCATAACCTAGCTCATCTTGGCCAATGCTTGTATTACTTTAACTTGTTACTCTGCCTTTTATGTAGTAACTGTACCTATAAAAATACTAACTAGTAAAAAATAACTTTTTTCTTAAGTTCTTAAATCTTTTCCACTAGATGACAAGCTTCTTTACAGGAAATATCATTTATTATGTACTTACAGGAACAAAAACATTTATTTGCATGTATATGGCAACCATTTAAATTAAATTCTACATGAATTAATCTTTCAGTTTCTTTCTTAAGTGACTTCCCAAGGTCTTAAATGACTTCTGGTGGCTATCTTTTTGGCTTGCCTCTCAAAAACTCCTCTCCCTTCTCATCAAAAAAATTTCTTTACAACAGGGAACTTACTCTTTGTGGCTCAAGTAGAAATAAACTCATCACCATCAGCACTACTCTTCTGCTTTGTGATAGTAGCTTAGAACACAATGATTTCAATAGGAATGAGTTCCCGCAGGGTTGGCTTCAGGGGCATAAGACTTGCTTAGTCAAAGACAGCTCCACTCTTAACTCAAAAGGGCCTTTCAGTAAGCTTAATGTTCTACAGCTACATTCTTGAAACTCTTAACATCTGAGCAAGAGAGTCTTCACTTTCACTTTGCAAGGAGCCTTGCAAATTATGTAGCCTGTTCTGAGTACGTGTCCAACACATTTTTTTATTTTTTTAAAAGATCTTATTTATTTGACAGAGAGAGAGAGATCATAAGTAGGCAGAGAGGCAGGCAGAGAAAGAGGGGGAAGCAGGCTCCCCAATGAGCAGAGAGCCCAATGTGGGACTTGATCCCAGGTCCCTGAGATCATGACCTGAGCAGAGGCTTAACTCACTGAGCCACCCAGGTGCCCCTTCACCACATTTTCAATCAAAGCATCTCTTCAGGGTTTGCTGCTGAAAGTGTGAGGTAAGACTGTGTCTTTGCACTATGGATCCAGAATTTTGGGAAGTGATTTTTTTTTCCACTGATGACAGAAGTCTGAAGTAAGCAAACCCAAAAATGGATTCCAGAGACGCTGAACCCAGAAACTGAATACAAATTAGACCCAGCTAGAAAAGATCAACTGAAAGATCAACAGAACCAAATAGAGTAAGTAATATGGTACTGATAATGTTGTCGAGCCTCTAATCCCAGCCTAAAGCCTGAAATGCTACTGGAGCAGTTATGTGAGTCCCTACACTCCCATTTCACTTAAACTAGCATGAGCAGAGTTTTTGCCATGTGACTCTCAAGCAGTCCTCACCAAAACATGTTTTATTTTTGTGCCAAGTCTCATTTGTTTTTCTGCTTCCCTAAAATGTTCTTGGGCAGGTCTAGAAAAGCACCACACTTTGCATAAAATAAGCTCCTTTCAGTGGAGGAGATTATCCTGAGTGAAATAAATCAAGCAGAGAGAGTCAATTATCATATAGTTTCACTTACTTGTGGAGCATAAGGAATAACACGGCGGACATTGGGAGATGGAGAGAAGTGAGAGGGGGGAAATCAGAGGGGGAGACAAACCATGAGAGACTGTGGACTCTGAGAAACAAACTGAGAGTGTCGGAGGGGAGGGAAGTGGGAGGGAGGAGGGGGGATGGGTAAGCCTGGTGGTGGGTATTAAGGAGGACACGTATTGCATGGAACACTGGGTGTGGTGCATAAACAATGAATTTTGGAACACTGAAAAGAAATAAAATAAAATGGAAAAAAAAAATAAGCTCCTTTCCTGGTGAACTAATACCCACCGCAATCCCTGATTGCTCATACCGGTTATAGATTCAGTACTCAACACGGCATGAACAGTACGGAACAAAAACCTAGATACAGTTTTCAAAGGTCAGAACTTCTTTACACTATTTCTTGGAATCTTTTTCACTAACAGGTCCTCAATGCAGACCGAATGTTATACCTCTATTTTGAAGTAATATTTATCATATACACCTCCACATTCTCAGAGAATCCAAAACAAACCTGCCAAATCAAGCACCAGTGAGAACTAATCTAATCACAAGAAATCAGCCATTATCTTTAAAGTATTCATTTCTGTACACCCGACATAAAGAATACAAATTTACTTCTGCTTTTCAAATAGAAATGGTAAATGGAATTAAATGAAAATATATGACAATTATATTATGATAATATGACTAAAGTACTAAGATGAATTGTTAATCATTACTTAGCAAATTACAACTTTCATATGGAGAAAATAATACCTTACATATATAATGAATAATATTACACTTGGACTAATACGGTTGTAAGTTAATTATAGACTACACAGCTGATTTAGTTTCATTTACCTAAGGAGCTGTTCTGACCCTTTTGCAGATTAATTACATCTTCAGGAACACACTCTCATTTATCATTGTCACTTGCAGCATTCTAGCTCTTAGCAAGAGTGGAGTGTTTTTTTTTTTAATGTAAAAAAAAAAAATTCCTTAGCTGTGATACATTTTGTAAGTTTACTCATTAAAAGCACATGACAGCTAAAACCAGGTAAGATTAAATTAGCTATGGAACATTAGGAAAGTTCATGTCGCAGAAATTAAATGACTGTAAGAAAATCAAAATTCTGTTAAAATCATTCAAGTCAGACAAAGGCCTCCTTTATACTTTACAGCATTTTTTTAGAAGATCCTATACTTTGAAATATATGTATAGAAAATGTATGGCACATTAGGAATCCCTTTATGCTTAGGTAGCTTTTTAATACTCCCATTTTCTAAGTTTGTTAGAAATATTCAAAAGAATAACATGCTTACTTTTATATGCCTAAAGAATGTTATTTAAATTATAATGGGAATTTTATACTATTTGCTGTTCTCTAACAATGAAAATGTTGTTAATTGAATATGAGCAAGAGAAAGAACCAAAGACATCTGTCTGTAGGTTGGAATAAAGTAGAACATTTATTCATTCATAATAAATGATCATTTAATATTTGCTGGGAACTGTGATATGCTAATGTATGTGCAAAGAGTAGGCACACTTGAAAATCCACATTCCTGATCTCAAGGAGCTCAGATTTTAGGGGAAGATTAGGAAAGACTTTAGAGAAGAGCAGTCTGAGTTGATTACTCAAATATGGACAGCAGCTAACCTTAGAACTTGTGAATACAGAAAGGGTGGATATATTTGGGGGAAATTAGAAGAGGGGAAGAAGACAGTGGTCAGTTTCATCCAGCACTGATGACATGAGCAAGCAGCAGAGTCAAGAAAAAGCATTTTG
>RCUC01169757.1:0-78622 GCA_003697995.1 Taxidea taxus jeffersonii
TTTTCTAATGCTATCTGGAGAAGGAATTGGGCAGGTGTAGAGGAAGTAAATTCTTGTTTTGCCCTCAGCCTGAAAATGTTTTTTCTGCTTTCAGCCAAATCATTCGAGCTCCTCATCTTTTGTTTCTCCCACGTGTAGCAAAAGGCAAGAGTGCTATCTCTCTGAATTACTGCAAACATCTTGAAATCTGGGGAAAAAATAGCACTGCATGCATACATATAAAAGATCACGGAATATATATCACAACTTCCTGAAAGCAATGTTGTAACACCCGGCTAACTCAATGCTTTTAGAAACAAAAGGCATAGGGGAGCCATAAAGGAGATATACCAGTCTTGCCACTTTGAATCTGCATTTGAGAAAATCACCACGCTCCTAAAAGCTGCCACAATACCAAGCTTTACATAGTCATGACTAATAGATGTAATTGCAAACACTTTACACACATGAAGTACAATTTAATCCATTTGGGTTGGATAGCTTTCACTTTTCTGTCAAAAAAAAGTACATTAAAAGTACTAGCTAGTGCATACATTTACAGTAAAGAAATTAAGTTCTTTACTTTCTGGATGTGTACGGTAACTGAATGAAAACGTTGCCATTTATAGAATGGAGTAACTTGCAAGCTGAATTCGAGTTGCTCAGCATGCCAAACAAAGCCACAGGCAAAGCAAAGCAAAAGGGAAGCTTGCTATTTTATAGGTTAGACAAGAAATAACCTACAATGACTGTTTCTCTGAGTGAGAGGCCTTCATATTTCATGCAAACCCCAGGAAACAATTAAGGCTTCATTGCAATTCTGGGACCTGCGCTTTAGAAACTGCATCAATAAACTTCATTTTCATCTGGTACATTCGAGATTTTCTGTTATCCCTTACTACCCCTTTTATATTGTCCTCCTTTAAGGCAATGAGAATTTGGCACATAAATAAAAAGCATGAGGTTGTTTCAGGGAGGGGATAAACACAATTCAAATTCAGCCAGGTGCTTTATCACCAATTTGGGAAGTTGCAATGTTATTAGACATTCCGATTTAAAGATGGAGAGGGAAAACTATCAGTGGGAAAGAGAGATTTAAAAACAAAACAAAACAAAACCCTCAACTCTTGGAAGGTAACCTGAAAACACAAAAGTACATGGAAGTAAAACTCTAGCTACCTCTCATTTAATGTTCTATATGGGAAAAAGTTCATTACATCATTTAAAAGTTATCAAAAAAGTGATACGATCTTTTGGACTAATTCTCTAATATGGTAGCAGTTATCTCACCAATTATAAACAAGGAATCCACGAATCTTACAGAGCCAGGGGAAGGGGTGCTGGCTGTTAGCTGACGTAGCCTGGGATGTCTGGTGAGAACAGGGGTGCAAGGGTAATACACAGATTCAGATCCTGGCTTTGTGACTAAGAAGAACTGTGGCTTTAAATGGTCTCTGTCACCTGTTTGGGCTTCAGTTACCCCATGTTCAACACAATCTCATCAGATGATCTTCAAACAGGAAATTAACATACCCATCTAGCTGTGAAAGTGGTGTGGAATGTGGATAAAGTGGAACTCAACAACCCAGAGAAAAATGGTTACATTCTCCAAGACCAAGAGGGAAAGAAGTAATCATGAGGGGCAGTTCCAGAAGGGAGCCTGGAGTGGGCTGCAAGGAGGTTATGCTTTTCACTCTGAACCCACAGAGCTGCTAGACTTCTCATGAGATAGTGTGTGGATGGATGCCTAGGACCTGGGGACCTGAACACAATGAGGCAGTGATTTGTAGGCATATACCTGGCTAGCTATGATGGAAGAAGACAGTTATGTGAAGCAGAGCTCAGTCTCTCCAGTCACCTCATCAGCCCTGTCTAGATCTGCTGACAGCCTGCCAATCCAACAGGTAAAGGAGCCCAGCAAAGTTCCCAGACTCACCCAGCAGACCCAAACTCATGAGAAATAAGTTATATGTCAAATATTTCCCTGGAAATCATATATTTCTCATCAGATTCTTCAATATCCCTAGAAGAATCCTTGTGGGGACCCCCCCAATACATGATTAAAATGGAATGTCTGATCGAATATGATATTCCAAGTTGGAATAATTTTAATTTAGAAAAAATATTAATGCAATGTTCCTCTAAAATGTCATCTCAGATCACTTTGATTTAACATGGCATTAATGATGGAAAAACTTCTCCAGGGCAGATTTGTACTTTGTCCTGGAAAAAAATTTCAAGTGAACCCTTTAATTGTACAAATGTATAGCTTTGTACTTCTTCTAAAGTGGCTGACCTTGAGAACACTGCTCTGTAATTTAAAAAAACAAAAACAAAAACCAAAAGCAAACCAAAAACACCCCCAATGCCAATATTTATTGAGCAATACACGTGTTAGGCGATATATTAATATACTGACACATTTTATTATTTTATTTAATTGTTACAATAATTCTATGAGCTAAATGTTGTTATCCTAATGTTTGATAAGGAAGTTGAGAGAGTTTTAAAAACTTGCCAAAAATTTTACAGCTAATGACTGGTAGTTGGGATTCAAAGCTAGATATTTCTAATTTCAAAATCCATTTCCTTCATCATTATAATCATAGTAGGGTCTCAAAGAGAATTTGCTACATTCATGAGTACAATAATAAATGAGTATAAATGAATAAAAGAATATAATAAGTGAAAAAAGCGAGTAAATAAATAAATATATATATATATATTCCTGTTCTGCAGAAACTTCTAATTTTTAGATTAATATCAGTTTTTCCTATTTATTTATTAATTCAAATTTGATAAACATAGCTTTGCTTCATTTTATATAAGCACAAATATTCTTGTTTAGGAAAATGGGAAAATGGGTCTCAAAGTTCTCACAACTGTAATTCAGAATTTATTCCGAGGTTGTATTTCTCTTTCTATTACATACTCTGCCTTTCTGTATAAGTGATGTCTAATTGTTTTGACGCTAATAAATATTAAATAACGTATTATAATTTTACTTAATATTATAATTACATATTAAGCACTAAAGCTTTGGTAGCAAATGTGCAAAGCCAATGTATGATCTCATTTAACCATCACAACAGCTGGACAAATGGAGGCTGTTGCTCATTTAATAGATGAGGAAACAGATTTAGAAATATTAAAGAATTTGCCAAAGTTATACAGATGATAGGGATGCCTGGGTGGCTCAGTTGGTTAAGCAGCTGCCTTCGGCTCAGGTCATGATCCCAGCGTCCTGGGATCGAGTCCCACATAGGGCTCCTTGCTCAGCAGGGAGCCTGCTTCTCCCTCTGCCTCTGCCTGCCACTCTGTCTGCCTGTGCTCATTCTTTCTGTCAAATAAATAAATAAAATCTATTAAAAAAAGTTATACAGATGATAAATGGTAGAACTAAAAGAGGAGCAGAGTACTACTTCCTTCTAAATTCTGCCCTAAAGTACTAATGGATGGCACCATCTCTCATCTGTCACCACATAAGGCAATATTTTTTGTTTAGTTGGTTTTTGTATCTGTCTTCCCCAATAGAATATAAAAACTCCAGTAGAGGGACTTGGGTTGTTGCACTTTCTCAAAATCCTTGATCTTGGGATAGTAGTACCTGCTGCATCATAACTTGATTTTTTTTAGGTGAATAAACACATGAATCTTTCCTAAAGACCACATATATTCTCCTTTGTGATTTAAATCTTAAGTGTGTCTAAGGGCTCCTGGGTGGCTCAGTTGGCTAAGCATCCAACTCTTGATTTTGGCTCAGGTCATGATCTCAGTGTCATGAAACTAAGCCTAGGTTCCACACTCGGTGGGGAGTCTACTAGAGATTCTCTTTTTCTCTCTCTGCCCCTCTCCCCAATCATGCGTGTGCCTGCACATGCACACACTCTCTCTCAGTCTCTCAAATAAAACAAATCTTTCAAAAAAATTTAAACATCTAATGAAAACATACATCTAAATAATAGAGAGAGGGGGCGCCTGGGTGGCTCAGTGGGTTAAAGCCTCTGCGGTCGGCTCAGGTCATGATCCCAGGGTCCTGGGATCGAGCCCCACATTGGGCTCTCTGCTCTGCGGGGAGCCTGCTTCCCCCTCTCTCTCTGTCTCTGTCTGCCTCTCTGCCTACTTGTGATCTCTGTCTGTCAAATAAATAAATAAAATCTTTAAAAATAAATAAATAAATAATAGAGAGAGAACTTTCAAGTATTCACTTATTAGGCTGCTAACACCATGGCTTCTAATTTCAATATGTCCCTTCTGGTCCACCTTTGTAAAATATAATAATTTTTCTGTGTCAAAATATACCCCCAAATCCATTCATTCAATTGACATTCACAAACTTCTAAACAGTATTAAAAGTCATTCTTATATTATTTAATATAGTAAGTATCCATTTTATCTTTTCTAGAATGTTAGTAGTGTTCTGTCTCTTCCCTAGACTATTTCAAATTTTATATATTATAAATTATATGTATAATTATTATATATAATAAGTTTATATATATATAATACATACAGTATGCACATATAATGTATATATGTACATCGACAGAGGTCATATCTACATATAGACTTTAGTCTTGACAACAAACAAATCAAAAATTTCAGTGCCCAGTTCATGCATTTAACTGATATCAGACATTCATATTTGAATTTAATTTTATTCATAAAGAGGAAATGGCTGGATAAAATGGGAAATTAATTTTCTTGTCACTCTGTGTACCTATTGTGAGTAGAAAAATGGAAAAGAGGAAAGAAAGAAAAGGAGGATTTGTTCATGCAATATTAAGACTTTATATCTGTGTACAGAATTTCTTAAAACAGAAATCTGCTCTCTTTCAGTCCTTGTGAACTATTTTTGAACTAAGAATGGTTCTTCTCTTCATTTTGCCCTTCACACTAACTCCTTCTTTGCTGCCAAGGATAAATTAAAGTAAGTTTCACAAATACTCTCCAATGCCACAAAAAGTCAGTTTTCACAATAGAATTCTCATTAGCACCAAATAGGAATATGATATGACAAGGAAAGTAATTTGGGGATAAAGTTGAGTGTGAAATTAAAAAAAAAAACAAGTTTAATTGAGAAAATCAATTAAATTCATCTAAAATTATACCAATCTTTAAATAATATATTGTTCACAAAAAACACAAATGTTGGAACCTATCTATTTGTAAAGAATTACAACTGAGAGTCTTACTTAGAGGCAGAATCTAAATTATTTTGCTTACATGTATTAGGTCAATTTTTAGTCTTTAAAATATTGAGTGACTTTTATTTCCATTTATTTTCAGAAGAATTTTAAGCATGGTACAATTTATGACAATCAGGCAATGAATGATCTTAAAGTCTATAGTGGACCACTGACACGTGTTTTTGGAATCATCTCTTTAACTAGTTTCAACGATAAACCACTGAAAAAGAAAGCCCTTGGAACCCTACATTTGAATTAAACTGAAAATTAGAGTTCCAGAAGAAAATCTGACATTGAAGTAAAATGCACTGACAAAGCTCTGAGAAAGGTTTCAAGATTTTGAAAAATAATAGTAGCCTATGCAAAGTATTTAGGCTTTAACAATACAGTAACAACATCAACAGAAATGTTTCCAAAAGGCTTTTCCTTAAAAAGCAGTCAGGAGCTAAAATTTGTGCAGTAAATAGGAAGTCAGACCAATATCAACCTTTTCTAGCTTGAGATTGAAAGGTTAGAATTTTCTCTTTGTTCCTCTTCAGTAATGGATTATCTTATTCAAAGCATTACCCCAGACCTCAGCTCTTTGCCAGTTCACTGGTGGTTTCACACGGTTTCAATATTACTAATAATCCACTTTACTGACATGAAAATTAGAGGCCATAATAATAGCAAACATAGGATACATCTTAGGAACCTGTGCAGAAAAACACAGGAGGATGGGGGACTCACGGTCTTTTTTCCAAAGATCAGAAATATTGAATATTACACATGAGACATCTCCTCCTATCCCTGGCATGGTCTAAGAACAAATTCTATGTCTTTCACGGCTGAAATTTAAAATTGAGTATTTTTTAAATGACATTATGAGGGTATTCTAATGATGACTGTTAAGTCTTTTGCCTATTGTTTTCATCTCAGATATGCTCAAAATAGCACATAGTATACATTCTTATTCTATGCTAAGCAGTGTTTTTTAGCATATTACATATATTACCTTATTCTCATAATTACTCCATGAAATAAGTACTAGTATTATCCCCATTTCAGAGCACTCAAGAGATTAACTTGTCTAAGGACACACAGCTGATAAGTGGTGGATCTGAGATTAGAACCCATTCAGATTGGTTGTAGAGGCTGTGTGCTTAACACAGACTAGAGCCAAATTACACATTTTAAATTCCTAATGTAGAGTGTCACTTGTGACCAGTATTCGTATGAACAGTTTTGAGCTTGTTTTGTCATAATATTTTACAAGTAAAACTTGGTTCAAAAAGTCCTTCAAAATTGAATGGCTCTCTAGTACTTTCTCCAGAAAAGGTGACATAGATGCTGATGGTAAGGCAATAAAAAAAAATTCTCATGGAAACAATGGAAAATATTATTCATGGTAAGATCATTTCTTTTATGGGGCTAATGATGAGACACAACTACAGACGCCATGCTTCTCACCACTCCTCATATTCAGAAGTGCTGTTGAGGGGAGCAAGGGGCTTTCAGCTGCAGTGGCGTGTATGTGTTTGGAGAAGACGGGGCATCGGCCCTGGTTAGAATCCAGGCATCCTAACAGTGTCGTCCCTTAGGACTTAACTTCCCCTATTTTCCTCATTTATAAACTGGGAGAACAATGGGCCCTACCTGCTAGAGTTTCGGTAAAGATTAACTAACACAATGTATATAAAGCACCAAGCAGATGTCAGGTGGGTGAGATGTGCTTTATCTACGTGTACTCAGGTGTGTAAGACATGCTTTATCTATGTGTACTCAGTCATTATGGGTGCTATTCACCATGAAGTTTCTTCGCTGTAAACTCATGTACACTTTTTAGAGTCTGCTAAGCTATCATAAAAACTGCTTTCCCAACTCGCTAGCAACAACTACAAGAAAAGGAATTCTCATCATTATCTTCTGGATTAATAAAGCACCAGGAAGGGATATTGCATTACATGAGCATTAAATAGTAGTCTATCCTGCTCTGCTTACCAGATTAAATTAAGTTCCAAATACAGTGTATGCAGAGTGAATTTGGCTGCCTATAAGAAGAAAACCATTTTGGTGTTTAAATTTGCGTTTTCTATGACATAAAATCTTGTAGAATGATGTACCAGTGGAAGAATGGAAAGAAAACTGGGAATATGGGTGAAACTTGGAAAAAAAATATTTTCTCCTTATATGTAAAAATATAGATTAGTGGTTCTACTATTTATTTACTAGCTTTGTGAATTTAATTAAATAACTTACATTCTTTATGATTTTATCTGTGAAATGAAGATAATAATGATACCTCACAGGTTTGTAATGAGACAAATTAATTAATGAAAAAAGATACACGGTAATAATTTACAAAGAATAAGAGCTGCTTGATGTTAGCTATAATTATTATTTTCCTACCTACTGTTGTATTTTCCATAGGAATGTTATAACACAAATATACATCAGTCATTTTACAGTATCATCACCAATCCTTCCAGATTTATCAGTGAAAGAAAGGATGTAGCAAAAGCAAAGTGGGTCTTAGAGCTATTATGATGCTCACTTTCATGAGCCTTTCTTGGCGAGAATTGAAAACAAAGAAAAAGCTTATTTATGTTACTGGAATAGTGATTTGTAAAGTACTTGTGTTTACTAAGACCATCTTACTCATATTTTGCAGACATTTTAAAAATAGTTCTCTGTTGGGGCGCCTGGGTGACTCAGTGGGTTGGGTCTCTGCCTTCGGCCTGGGTCATCATCTCGGTCCTGGGTTCGAGCCCCACATCCAGCTCTCTGCTCAACAGGGAGCCTGCTTCCCCCATCTCCTGTCTGCCTCTCTGCCTACTTGTAATCTCTCTCTGTCAAATAAATAAATAAAATCTTTAAAAAATAATTCTCTGTTTTGAGGCTTTCAACCTATAGCTAATAAAAGAGAGTGTTTTTATACACTCTCCTTTATTCTAAGATGAACGTTCTAGGAGCTGAGCCAGAAACTTTCATTGGGCTGTTTTATTTAATCTTTGCAAACCACTATGAGGATGTATATTAGTTTTTTATGGCTGTATCTAATTACCATAAATTTAATGGCTTAAAACAATACAAATTCATTTTCTTACAGCTATGGACGTCAGAAGTCCCGAATTGGTTTATAAATTGAAATAAAATCAAGGTGTATCAAGCCTGAACCTTATAGGGAGAATCTATTTTACTTCTGGAGGTAGACTCTATTTTCTGGTGGCCCCTTTCTCCATCTTCAAAGTACATCACTCCCATCTTTTTATCTTCACTTACTCCCACTTATAAGGATTCTTAGATTATATTGGGCCCATTTGGATGATCCAGGGTAATTTCATCTCAAGATCCTTAACTTAGTAACATTCACATATTCCCTTTTAACATGTATAGTAACTTATTCACAGATGCTGGTGATGGGACTTAACATCTTTGGGCGCAGGGAGTTTCAGCCTACCAGAGGTAGATACCATTATATTCATTTTGCAAATACGAAAAAAAAAAAAAAAAGTAGTGATTATGAACTCTTAATACACTGAGAAACAAAATTCCAAAAAGGCTAACTAACTTACTCAACTCACAAAACCTAAAAGTGATCACCAAATTACTAATGTATGTCCTTCTGACCCTAATGCTGTTTCCACTACACAATTCTGCCTCTGAAGTAGGAAAAAAGACAAAGGATGGGTTCCCTCCTTATGTGCAGATTTTTTTCATTTTCTTTATGAGTTAAAATATTTATTAAATGTTTACTGAATGGCTACTATGCCAATTTTTGGTGCTATGAAGAAATGTGAATCAGACTGAGTCAAGAGGTAGGTAATCGGAACTTTTCCCATATATTTAAATACCTGTAACTCTTTAGTCTACATTGAGAGTCCCAACCAAATTCAACTAGCTAATTGAAAGCCCCAGGGCCATGTTTGGTAAACTTTTGCAATTATCCATGTCTGGAACTGAACTTTCAAATTTTTTTCTATAATCCCTCAGTATTCCCCAGCTCAGGAAACAGCACCACCACACTCCCCCACAATTGATCAGTATTACAAATGCCTGTATTTATCTCAAGAATATATCCTAATCATATTTACTTCTCCTGTTTTCATTATGTCCAGAGTTCTGACTGGTATCTGCATTTCCATTCTTGGATTGCCTTGTTCTCATCCCCATACATAAACTGACATGATCTCATCAGAACATAAAATACTTCAACACCTACTATATTATAATAAAATCCAAACTTTTCATATCAGACAGGGCCCCCACACATCTTTCCCTGTTTAGAACATTTGTGTGCCTGCTGTCTTGGTAGAACTAGTGAAAGAGCCTTCTTCACTCCTAAAATTGTCCAAGTTGGATGATAAATTACATGGTCACCATATCCAGAGGGTTCTGGTGGAATCTTTCCTCTGCCTAAGTTTTCTTCCCATAAGCAAACTCTTCTCCCAGGACTTAATAGTGTCTGTCCTAAGTCTCTCCTATAATTATTTTTCTTCAAAATCTGAACCAAAGTATTAAGTATACTCCTATACTTAATTGTTTTATCTGTTGACTATTCATGCCATTAGGGTAAACAAAGACAACCATGCCCATGTCCCTGTTATTTGCCCCTAAACACTTCAGATAGCATAGTACCTGACACATGGAAAGTGTCTACAGATTTTTATTAAAAGGTTAATGACTAACTAAATTTGCCATACAGTCAGATAGTTTTGTAAACACTCAGTATAACATTTAAATAATAAAAAAATGTGTTTAGGATACCAGTGACCAAAACCAATACAGAAGCAGAAGAAGTTGCTTCTGCTTGGAGAAAAATGTTGGGTAGGGAAGGTTCTATAAGGGAAGGAAGTCCAATCAGCGTTGATGGATGGAAAAGATCATGTTATGTGATCAAGAAGCTATGAGGAAAGATTTCTAAGCAGAAAGGCTGGCAGTCACAAAGGCAAAATGGTTTAAAACAGTGTGATTATTCTGGGAACTCAAAGTAGTTTCTATTATTAGAGTGTACAGTCTTGCATAAATGATATATTAATGTCATGAATCCCTAAGGACAAAACCTAAATTATGAAGAACACTGCAGGAAACATAGAGAACAGCAAAGAAATTTGAAACTTACTTTTGTTTTCATCTATTGTGTTAGGATGATTTGAAAATTTCTATTGCCTTTTAGCTCACCTTACAATTCACTGAAGTTTAGATATGTAAATTGGTTTTTGAAATTGTGTCAAATTTTGATGTAAATAAAAGTTGAAACAGAGAATTAAAACTCATCTCAGATCTATTTATCTAGGAGAAAATTTTCAAGAAACATTCTTGGGATAGATAATCAATAAATATCAGATAAACAAATAAATTTGTTCTTTGGATATAAAAAGTATACAAAAGAAGTTTCACACTGGTGGACTGCAGGATATAAATGCTTTGTTTGGCTTCCAGAACAATTCAAAAGTTTGAGCCAAGATTTAAATTTGGAGAAGTCACATAAAAAAAAAAAAAAAAAACAATAACCCAGAATTCTGGCCCCTCTGAAAGACTGGAAGACCGCATAACTCTGGTGGGAAAAAAACGCAGTCCTACAGAGGGCAGTAGGTGTTCTCTAGCTCACTACAGATCCCAGTCCCCATCACCCCAGGTGCTGAGATCCATGTCACTTCCGTTATGTATGTTACATGCCATGCCTTGCACCAACCCAAATCCCCAACCATTAAAGACTAACTGAGAATTATCAAAATGTCTAGGAAAATATTTAGAACTTGATGATCTGTAATACTGAGAACTGAATGTACCCACTATCTTAATAAAATCATCTAAAAATGGAACAATTCAGACATTCAATCTTTGTTTTCTTGGATTTTGTTATTTAAATTATGTTAAAAAAAAACAAAAACCAAACAATTTGGTATAACTTTTTTTTTTCTCCTGACCAGCAAACTATTTGTTTTTACATCTGGTCCATATAACACAGTTGGCAGTAAAGTAATCCAAAGATGTATAACATGTGTTTGATTTCTGCTTTGAATACAAATACTTCCCTATATCTTCCAATATAGCAAAAACAATTTATTTTATTTAAATCTATTAAAAGACTAAACATATTTTCAATATCCATACTATCCTAGAATAGGAGAAAGCAAGCTAGGAGAGTTATCTCCATGGGAAGTGTTGGACACTTACCTTAGCTATCTGGACACACCAGTTCAGCAGCAGCTGGGATCCAATGTTATCCTTGTGTTCATGGACATAATCCAACAGGCAGCCATGGGGCATAAGCTGTGTAACCAGCTGAATGGTTGGGCTCAGACACACACCCAATAACCGGACTAAGTGTGGATGGTCCATACTTGCCATGATCAAAGCTTCCTATAAAAAAAAATTAATAACACCATCATTTCAACTCAAATTTCTTTATAGCTCTATATTAATGGTGCTGATCATAATTTTGAAAATGTACTCTCATTCAATGGAATCAATTAAAAATGAAAAGACACTAATGCAGCTATTATATTCTTAAAGTGATTTAACTCAAGTAAAATTAAGTGAAAAATAAAGGCTATACTTTTGTTAAAATGGAAAATGTTATAGAATTAAATGCTTATAAAATTAAGATTAGTGTTTTCTCTTTTGCAATATGAACAATATTTTATTTTATTTACTGCTAAATTAGTTGATACTGAATCCTAGCTTTTACTGTGGATTTTTAATTTTTGGCCTTTAGTTCTAGAATACAATAATCTATACAAGTGCAGTTATTTGAACGTTGTAAAAGGTGACCCAAAGTTAAATCATCCATTATTAGTATGGATTTAGAGAGCATACACAGGTGTAATTTATAAATTATAAATATCAAAACTTAAACAATTATAAGCAATATGCCATTGTGGATTTATGGAGAAAAAGAAGACTTTTAATAAGACATTTTATTCCCTAACTTTATCTTTATTCAAATTTATTTCATTTCTAAAATTATAAGTGATGTATTATTCATAGAATCATAAAATTTGAAAGCTAAGTGAGACTATAAAAAATTGTCTACTCCAACTTTATTATTTCATAAAACAGCTCTAATTTCTTTATCATAATCATGTCACTTTGGTTTAATGAAGATAAAATTGGACATATGATAGTTAAGTAGTGCATCCTAAAGTTAGCCTCCAGTTAAAAGTTATTTTAAATATCTTTACTACAATTTGAAACAAATAGGACCTTACACACACACACACACACACACACACAAACACACACAGGGGGTGGCACATATATGGCGATTTATTATCAATCAGTTTACACTGAAGCCATGAGGATGTTTATTGTAGCATTCTCGAATATTTTCTGTAACTTTAAAATTTTTCAAAACAAAAAAAAACTGAGGACAGAAAGCTATATTGACCTTTTGTTTAAGATGTCATGATTGAATACGGCAGATTGAATATACAAATTTACTTCCATTTCCTCTCAATTCCACTATACTAGCAATAAAGGAATCAATAAAGAGGTAGACACCAACAGTCATAGAGAGGAGGCAATGAAGATAGAATAACAGGAGTTGGATGTGGCTTACTAGTTGTAACCAATTTAGCATATGTAAGACACCTCAACCCTAATGCAGCAGGGAGGGAAACTGAGAAGAAATCCAATCTGCACCACATGTGTACACCACCAAAGGCACAAGTAGTGTTAGCACCACAAATGTCTCCAAAAGGAGCAGGAGGGAGAAAGTGACATCAGCAGGATCATTTCAAAGCACATTTACGAGGCACCTAAGAGTACAGATCTCCTCCCTTCCATCTAAAGGATTGTGGACTACAGATAGCAGGCAAGATGGAAATAGCAGGATTATGTGAATTTATATGTGGAAAAAATTGGGGCCACCTTCCAGTTCCTTCTCCTAAATGGAGCTGTGACTTCAAAATTCTGAAGCTTGAAACTGTTTAAACTTCCAATTCCAAATCCAGCAAAATTTCACTTAAGTGAGTGGATATACAGATATGTTCAGGTATGTCTCTTATTAAACAACTTATGTCAGGGGTCTGAGTCTGGATGGCTCATTCAGTTGAGTGTTAGACGATGGGTTTCAGCTCAGGTCATGATGACAGGGTCATGAGATCAAGCCTAGTGTTGGGTTCTGGGCTCAGCAAGGAGTCTGCTTGAGATTCTGTCCCTCTGCCCTCCCCCCACATATGCTCCCCCCTCCCCCAAATAAATAAACCTTAAAAAAACACAAACTTATCTCACATACTTCCTTTCTCTGCTAGATGTGTTCATTATATAAGAGGGGGCCATTAAAAGAGTACATTCAATTAAAGAAACAAAAAATGACAATGAAGGGATATTCCAAAATAAAAACTGTATAAGAAACCAAGATAGCGGGCGCCTGGGTGGCTCAGTGGGTTAAGCCACTGCCTTCGGCTCAGGTCATGATCCCAGGGTCCTGGGATCGAGTCCCACATCGGGCTCTCTGCTTGGCAGGGAGCCTGCTTCTCCCCTCCCCTCTCTGCCTGACTCTCTGCCTACTTGTGTAATCTCTGTCTGTCAAATAAATAAATAAAATCTTTAAAAAAAAAGAAAAAAAGAAAACAAGATAGCAGTCAGTCCAGAATGGAGTGAGACATATTGATCTGGAAAAGGTAATCCAAGATGATGGAGAAGATAGAATACCTAATGAGTTTAAAATACGTTTTAAATGCATGTATATTTGGCACAAGTTGAAGGTCAAATTAGGATTGATGCACAGAAACCCAAGCAAAAGTAAAATGAAGAAATTGATTTGATGTACAGTACAAGACATACACAAGAAAAGAAAATCATGACCAGGAATAGTTACATAAGCATAAGGACATAAATACAAAATGTTTGTATACGCAAACACCATACGACTATACTGGAAAATGAAGGGAAGGGAAGTATACTATAATTCTGCAAGGCGGTGATGGGAAGAAAGTGAAAGGTGCATTCCCGTTGCTCATAGTGACAAGTTAGTATATGATGCATAAAATGGAAAAATCAAGAGTTGACAATATAAGCATAATTTAGAAACAGAATTATATGAAAAAAATAAATTACTGAGAAATTGAAAGTGATTACCTTGGGCAGTGGAAAACAAGCAGGAAAGGGAATGGAGAGTCACTCTAGACTTCTGTGATACTTATGTGATTTTTATTATTATTACCTTAGAGCTATTTGAGAGGACATTATTAACTCTTAATCTCCACTACTGTTTTAGTGGTGTTGATTTCAGCTGAGTCTAAAGATTATTGACAATTATGGTGTATGTCTGATGGAGTATAAAATGGACTGGATCCAGCCAGCATCTTAGGTGAGGTGTAACCTTTTACTTTTTAGAGTGAGGACAAGTGGGGCAAAATGGGCAAGTGTCTTTGAGAAAAAAGGGAGATAAGGCCAAACAGAAACAATAAGCTGGTAAAATGGTGTCAGCCCAAATCAAAAGACTGTTTTTGAGCCTCTGTGAGCAGAAGTTGAAATTGTTGTTTTCCAGATGGCTTCCAAGTAGATTCTGCAATTCCCCCTTCCTTCTTTAGTGGCCCCAGGAGCCGGAGTCATAGAACAGGGGAAAATGCCAATATCTATGCTTCCTTGCTGAGCCCACCACAACAAGGGCAGCCCAGGGAGGACTGAGGGGCATCACCTCCTCAGTGTGCTGCCAGCCAACAGAGGTATCAGCCCACAGTGCCAGGGGGAGGACCTTTCTGGCTCAACAAGGAGAGAATCTCCACATGGGGGCCAGTCTGGTAAGGAAGGACACTGCAAATATCACAGGAAGACTGTGACCGGGACATTGGTTTATAGGTACATATGAGGCACCCAGGAAGTGTCCAAACTATATGGGGGGACTCCTTCAGGGGGTGGAGTTTCTGCATAATCAGCAAAGCCAGAAATTAGAGTAATTACTATGAATAGGGCTCCATCTGGATCTAAAAGGTCGAAACATTTTGGTTTTACTTACTTTATATTGTAGTAAACATTTGAAATAAGGCAAATCCATGTAGTTATAAGAAGAGTACAGATAGTAATGTTAGCCAAGTAATATTGTATTGTTATTAATTAATTATTAACATCAATATTAAAAGTATAAACCAGAGAGTTCCTTCACTAAATTATGATAGGCACACATATACACCAACAAATAAGCAAAACATGTAATCAAATTAAATATCTAATCTAATTAAGTACCAAATTAGATATTATCTAATTAAGTTAAATTTATACTGATTTCATTTTTTCTATTTCTCTTCTGGTGGCTCTCAGTCTTTTATGAGCCTAACAATCACCTAGGATTATCATTACAGGTAGCTATCCTGGCCCCACTCCCAGATAATCAGGGCTAGCAATAGATCAGGAATCTGCATTTGTAGCTAGCTCTCCAGATGAAGCTGCTGTAGGAAATATGAAAATTGCGGACCTCTGGGACATTGCCTTAAGATGTATCTATAATCCACTGCAAAAATAGTAACTTGCAGTTGTGGTTTGATCCCCATTGTGACACTAGAAGCAGTCAAAGGACGTAGTAATTCTCAGCTGTGAAAGGAGAAAACCAAAGCTGGGTCGGTTTACTGCCCAGATTATATTTGATAAGTACCAGGGTCAGGTTTAAGTTTCAAGGGTTCTGATTCTTAGTGCAGTTCCTTCTTCTTATGATACTGTACTTTATAAATTTCAGTTCCATCAGCGCTTCACACTGTAGACGCTTCTCTTGTCAACAAGAAGACACTGCCAAACACCGGAAGAATTGGGTCAAATTATACTGTATTTCCTGAGGAGCAACTAAAATCAAACAACAACTTTGCATTAAAAGGTAAACTGCCATCACTTACAATATGCTTTCAGAAAAAGCCAAAGAAAACATAGTCTCTGATGTCCTGAGAGTATTACTTGGTACAGACCATTTCTTGAGAAAGAAAGTGATGGAATTTAAGGTAAAAGAAAGATTTAGGGGTTATTTCAGGCTTCTTTTTCAGGGTGAAATACATAAACAATTTTTTTTTCTTTTACAACTCAAGGAGTAATGATAATTCCATTCTAAATATGCCTGTGAAAAGTTTACATCAGAAGAGTGTAAAAAAGTCACATGAAAGTTCTCTTTTAAAAAATCTATTAGTAAGTCCTGGCAAAAAAGCTGGGGTTGTATTAAGGAAAATTGCTCATCACACTACAAAGGGTATTTGAAACCAAATTGCAGAGTATTTGCATAATAGTTCTCTTTTTTTGAAAAAGAAAAGATGAACAAGACACTAATTGTAGGTTTTATTTTTTTCATAAAGGAAATAGCAGATGGCTTTTTTGGGGGATAGGGAAAGAGATAAAGAAAAGAGAATCGTGGATTCATTTAGAGTGATGAGTGGGATGGAAAGGGAAAAAAATTCCAATATTTTAATAATGGAGTGTTGGATTTCAATAAATTGCTCTGTGTTGAAGTTAATAATGTCCCCTGTTACCTATCGCTGTGTGGGGCCTGTGGAAGCAATTTTGGAATCTTTGCTGCTGTCACTAGAAAATGTCACCGAAGGCCACTGGAATAAATATAAGTTGACAGGTGCGTTATCTATTTTTTTCAGAAATAAAATTAGTTTCTGTCTTTGTTTTCCCTTTTGCTTTATAAAAGTTTTTCTTGTAGGTGAATTAAAGAATTTTCTCATTGGACAGAGGAGAAGGATGTAACAGGTGCTACATTGAAAACTCTAAAGCAAGACCATTTTTCTTTATACTGAAGTCTGGTTTGAATAAGGACTTTTTTTTTAAACTATCAAGGGGTGAGCAGGGCACAGACAAAAAGCTTGAAGCATGTGTGCCATTATTCTCTCGCCTATGCTGTTTGTATCTCTATTTGTGTCTGAAGGGAAGGCATTTCTGTACAATAATAAAAATAAGCAATACCATTTTTCACATTAAGGTATCATTTTGCCCAGCCTTCAGATGTTTATACCTTGCCACTTAAACTTGTTTTCTCGCTCATGTTGGTTAGTGGTTTCACAAAAAGAAAAAAGAAAAAAGCATATGGCCAGTGAAAACTTATGGGCTCTTCTGTTTCTTAAAAATGTTAACTTCAGCTAAACTTTCACAGTTTCATTATGTCTATGGACCATTACTTCAGTACCCTCCAGCTGAAAATGGGTAAAATCCCATTGCATCAGGGATAAGGCAGATAAAAAGGGGGATATAGGAAAAGAAAAAACTAGACAATTAATGTAGACATAAAACTGTGTTTAATGCAACAGTCAGCAGATTTGTGAATGCTGGGCACAAATGCCTCTGCTAAAGATAGCGAGGTTGATGGGGATGAAGAAAACAAAGGCGATGATGCTGACAGCAGTGATGAAAGATGAAATAAAATTATTGGTCCATAATAATGTTTTACAAACATGTTTTGCTGCAGATGGTATCTAGATAATAAAATAAATGAAATCTGCATCTGTTTCCTCACATCTAGAATAAATAATAATTTACTTGTGTGAGTAGGTGAATAGCAACCAGACAGACTGAATTGATATGCCATAAAGTTTAAGTCTGTCCACATTGCTGGCTGGGCTCAGCACTCTTTTCTAATCTCTGCATCCTATGGGTGGACACGAACATTCAAGATGAGGACCCTTCTAACTTGTGGTGTCAAAAGTTTTCCATCCCCATTCTCCAACATTCACCCGCTCAGTAGGTGGATATCAGGTTCAGAGATTACTAACTGTGCTACACAATGAAGAACTTCATGAGTAATTCTTCTCTATATAGATTTCTACTTTCTGGCTGGGTTTCCTACCTTCCTTTACCCCTGGGTAAACTGATTTTCCCTTCATCCTTAGGTTTTCCTAGCCTTCTGTTATGCATTTCTTCATTTACAAGTATTGAGGACCTGCCATGTGCTTGCCACTGGTACTGAAGTTGGGTCTACACTACCATCTCTACCGTCATGAAGCTTTCACTGTCCTGGGAGAGGAAACCAATAGACAGGAAAAACAAATATAAAACAGACATGGAAGTAATTTTAAGTCATATTAAAGGTTATGGACAAAATAAATAGAATATTGTAATAATAAAATGGTGACTACAGAGCTACTTTAAATAAAGGTAGTCAGGAAATGTGTCCTGAGATCTGAATGATGAGAAGAAGCCACGCAGACAAATAGAAGGAAAGAGCGTAAGAGCTAGGTGAATTTGGGAAGGTTTGCCAAGACTCAAGTGTCTGGAATTTGGCAAAGCTCTGATGGCAAAGAGATGAGGCTGGAAATGCAAGTAGAAGCCAGATCAGGAAAGATTTTGCAGTAGAGGGAAGAAGACTGGATTCTTTCATCATTTTTTGAATACCTGCTTTCAATTATGCTTTATTTATTCCTCTCTCGGCCTGAACTCCACTGTTGACTATTGCAATAAAACATTTACCATCATCCTATAATTTTTTCCCCTTGATATTCCCATTGTGCTACTCCTTGGCCAGAGGCAACTCCCAACATCTTAATTTTCCTCAAGCTTTCAAGTATTGTTTGGGAAAAGAATCAAGTCATGGAGATTTGTCCTAAATCTCCTGATTTGATCCTCCCAAAATAGCCCTTGGCTATCTTTTTAATTTCTTATTGGCTTTATTACATTTATTATGATGTGTATCTCTGAGTAGGAAAAAAAAAAACACAAATAGCAAAAACAACCTTCTGCCTTTCACAATATATACTCTGTTTAATGTACTCTTGACATCATCCCATTTTGTTCCTGCGATTGATTTTTCCATTGTTTATCTCTAGTACAACTGCATCTTCACCCCATAGGGGCACCTTCACTGTACCTATAAGTATATTTAGATATCCTATATTCTAAAAGTGAAAGTCCCCTAAATTTTACCATTTCTTTACTTTGGCAATATTTACCATTTTTCTCTTTGGCTATTTCTTTAATTTATAGTCCTTCATTCCCTAAAGTTCTAGTTTTTCTGCAACTTAATGCATTCTTACTGTTCAAATCACTCTTGAAAAAAGCACCACTAACCTCCTTTTTACCAGTCTCTCATTTTTACATTTTCCTGAGTTTGTGCACTTTTTTTTTAAACCCACTTTCTGCATTGTTTTATCTCATTGGCCATACTACTTTTTGAAAATCCTTTCTGTGGCTGATGTTAATATTTTATTCTACCCTAAATCCTCAGTCTTTCTGAGAACTTTCATTACAATTATTGGTACCCACTTTTTGCTTTTTCCTTCCATACCCTCAATGTGGATATGCTACCATGGCTTTGTCCCTAATATTCTTTGCTTTCATCTGTAATCTCTCACATTTATATATTTTACAACTTTAAGAAACTTGACAGAGTTATCAAAAATACAGGGAGTTCACTGTAAAGGTGTGTGGTTTTTCATAATTTGATTTAGTTTGAAACTTTATAAGTAGAAATGCTATTTATAGGCTAGAAAACAAAATCCACTGTAATCATATCCAACATATCTGTGTAAGATATCTGTCCAAAATATCTCAAACATAAAAATTTTGCTATACCCATACTCAAAGCTTTCTTTTCCACACCTATCATTTCAACTGTCATCTCTGAGCAGGAACAAATATCTCTTTATAAATGTGTATCTCCTTTTTCATTTTTATTATTTGTCAAATGTCTGCCATCATTGATGATCTCTCTGAAAGTAGTAATATTACTTTATTATATTCATTAGTCTATTACCAAATTCTCATAGAGTGTATAACTCATAGTAAGGAAGTGATACAATTTTCTTAATAAATGAACATCTTTATTATATTTATCATATTCCCCCCTTCCCAACCTACTTCATCCCAGGAACCAACCCATATTTCAAATGCTTTCTAGTCATCTTGACACAGATATCCTACTGTACCTTAAATTTAAGACACAAAGTAAATTTCTCTATAAGAGCTTGTCTGCTAACTGCCAATTTTGTAAATTTCAGAATATTTTCTAATTTGGTTTTTGGATCTTGGATTCCTATTTGCCATTCTTTTCCCATTGTTTTACATTCTACTCATTTCAAATATTTTACCAAGTCCTATTAATTGTTTTTTCCAATGGAATTCGAATCTATATGGTTCTATGCATTTTTATTCTGACCTCTACTTAAGTTCTGACGTTCATCACTACTATTAAAAAATGCTGATTTTTTTCATTACCTCCAGTCTACTTTTGTTATAACCTGCAAAAAATCCTAGGCATTTTTGTGGTGCCATATGGAGGGCTTTAACATTGCATGTACTCAACAAATATTTGTTGAATCAAATTTGACAAGTTTAAAATTATAATAAATTCTGTAATAAAGAAGTTTAGACTTTGCTCTCAGCTATGATACCAATGATTTGTGGGACTGGCCTGCTTTTTCTTTTTTTTTTTTTTTTGCCCCTCCATATTCATTCTCCTTCTTCACTTTTTCATGTGCCCAGTGAAATTGAACAAATAGATGACAACAGGATACCTTGTCTCCTGGCTTTCATTTGGGGTCAGCCAATGAAAAGCAAGAGCAGGGTATTGATGAGAGAAGAGAATGAGGTTAGTAAACTTCACCCTTCACTTTCCTGCAGTCCTCAAAGGCCACAGTTGCTGTCAGATCAGGGTAACCTTCCCTTTGTTCCTTCATGCCTAGAAGTTCCATTATTAGTCCTGAGATAGTTCAACAATCCTTGTTGATGTTCCTCAAACCTTCCCATACCTTTATTAAAATCCCTTTGCTTAACTCTGTACCATTACTCCAACTTTGTATACCATGTGACTCCTGCTGGGATTCTTCTGATGCAGTAATCTTGGACAACACACATAACCTAACACATATTTGTAAAATGATAATTCAGGTCACTGATGGAAAACAAGGCATGCGTGCTATTCCAATACCCACTCCCCTTGCCCATGGCAAATACTGCTAAACAATCATTGTAGTAGGCTGGTAATGAATCCTAAAATATGTCCACACTCTAATCCCAGGAACCTGTGAATATTACCTTATTTGGAAAAAGGGTCTGTACAGATACAATTAAGTTAGGGATTTCGACATGAGGAGATCATCCTAGGTTATCCAGGTGGGCCTTAATGCCATTACAAGTATCCTTATAAGAGAGAGGCAGAAGGAGATTAGATAGAGATACACAGAGAAGAAAGCAGCATAAGGAGAAGGCAGAGATGACGGTGATGAAACCACAAGTCAAGGCTCAACTGTGATCACCGGAAGATAGAGAAGGCAAAGAACAGGTTTTTCTCTAGAACTTCTGGAGGGTATGCCGACCTACCAACACCTAGATTTCAGAAATCTGGCCTTCAGAAATGTAATATAACATCTTTCTGTTGTTTTCAGTCACCAAGTGTGTGGTAACTGGTTCTAGCAGCCACAGGAAATGGATACAATTACTGTATTCCTTCCTGTCTGGACCGAGGAAAGACTCCCAGTCCTCAATCCCATTCTTTAAGCAACTGAAGCCAGTTCAGTGGGAGGTAAAGGTGAGATTAAATATCATTGCCTTGATTTTACACATATTTCAGAAGTTAATGTTGCTACCAAACCTTATTTAATTTGGATGTACTATATTAATCTAACCTAAATGATGCAGATACTTTTAATTTAGAAATGAACATACATATATAATAGCTAAATTATATGATATAGGCAAAGAATTTATCACAATGCCTAGTGGACTTTTAAAAAATTCAGTTAGTATTACATTAGTATCAAATCAATTCTGTCAATAGGGGATGTGATGTTGAATAGGAAAGGCAGAGCTAAGAGTCTGGGGAAAAAAAAAAAAAAAAAGCTTTAGCTACAGGGTAACTGGTCTCTTTAATTTTTTCTAGTCCTATGTGGAGCAGGGAGCGATGGGGGTTATTTGGAAAGGAAGGCAGGAAAACCAACCAAAAAAAAAACCCCAAACATCTTTTTTTTTTTTTTTTTTTCTCCTGTCAGCACTTTAGAAGCTATTATTTTCTATTTAAGTTCACGGAGAGCTAGAAACAAACTTCTCCTACCTTCAACATAAAGTAGTCATGAAGAGTTAGGAGAAGGCCAAAAGTAGCTTATTGAGTTGCAAGAGAACTTCAAGGACTACATAAATTTGTTCTGTAACAAACAGTAGCCATGATAGCAGTAATAACAGTAAATGGCAATCAGGGTTAAAGAAGGTAATAGAGACCAAGAGGTCCTAGTGGATGCTGGTAGTTAGGGCAGACACACTTTATAACTTACTGATTAATCTTAGCAAAGTTACAGGAAAAGCAGCACAGAGGTGTCTGTAACATTTCAGGACTGTTATGGAAGAACAAGTTCAGCAAGCGCCAGCAGGGATCTCCTGGAGAGGACACTGCAACATGCCATCGAGAATTAAAACACAAACATACTAGACCTAGAATAAATCATCCAAGGCTATGGATTCCACCAGCAGGGGGGAAGGAATAATTATCAATTTCCAAATAATGTTTATTGATTTCATTTTTTTCTCTTTATAAATGAAACTCAATTTCTGTAAGATTATTTAATCTGTAAGTTCGGTATTTAGTTTGGCTATAGTTTTTCAGTTGTTAGTAAGCATTATTGTCTCTCTAAAGTTACTCGTTAAAAAGATAAGTAAGAATAACCACTACTTTTTCCGAATTGTGCCTGGCACAGTGCTGCCGACTTTACACATGAACTCCTATAGTCCTCAGGACAGTCTTGTCCAACAGATAGGACCGTATCTGACTGATAAGGAGGCAAGTTTGAGAAGGATAAACAATTTGCCAAGCTAAAGCTAGTAAGTAATCAAGCTGGCATCTGAATCCGGTTCTCATTATATTCACAACCAAGACTCTCTCTACCATGTTATTGTCTCAGGATCTATTAATGTCTAGGTTACGAGGTAGACGCAGCAGATTTTGTGCTCATTATCTTAGTGTCCTGATAGGAATTATCACTGTAAGATTAACCCGTTAGCAGAATTTTTATGAAGTGACATTCTAATAGGTACTCACCACTTTTTTTTTCCTTAAATCAAGTGAGTACAACTTATTCTCAACTACTTGGAATTAACCCAGCAATAATAAAGTCTAAATAGCCTTTGCAGGAGGGGCTAAGACTACCTTATACCTTTACTCTCATTTCTGCTTAGGATAACTTGTTTCTAGGCATGTTCAATTATTTAAAAAAACTAAATTTGATTTAAAATAGATCAGGATCTAGTAAATTTGGTAATAACTCTTATTTAGTCACTTAGAATTTTATGAATTTCTATTTTGTATAATTAGGGGAATTAATACTCAATTCTACTTTCCTAGATACTGTACCTCCCTTGAAGATATCTATTGTCTTTCTAATTAGCAAGAATAATCTGTTAATTAATAACAATTATATTAAAGGCATGTAACAACAAACAACTAAATAAAATTAGGGAAACCATCCCTTAATACCTAATAAAAATCTCAAATATACCTCTGATCAAGGAGCAGGCTGGATTGTGTTCCTTATGATTTACTCAAGATACAGTAGTAACTTTAATTAAATCTTCCATTTTTCACTTACTAGTCTCATATAGAATAATTCATATATAGAAATCATTTGTCTTATCATTTTTTCTTTCTTAGCTCCTCTACTTTTTATAATGAACTTAATTATTACCATCAGATATATTAAATTTGAAACCATGATTTACATGCAAGTTCTCATATTAAATATTCATGTCAATGTTATTTTAATATTCTACACTGATCCTGATGTCAAGGGCATTCAGTTAGAGGCAATAACCAGAAAAAGTCTGCCTTAATGTTATTTATGCTCTTGTGTTTTTAATATGTAGCAATAAATGATATTACCACCCACTCAGGCAAAATGAGTTAAAATGAACCCTGAAAGAAGATATATGGTATCACAGAAGACCCCTATTGTTAATTTATTTGCTTCAGGAGGCTATGAGTCAAAGGAATATGTGTGGCTTTGTGGCTAGGTACACACTGTGCAGGGGTTAGAAAGTAGCAGTGTGAAAAGAAGTACCTCATAAAGTATCTGCAAGAAAGCATCCAATCCTGATCTGGCATTTGAAACCAGCCACTGAAAATTAATGGAATGGTATCTTAGATTTCTATAACAGCTACCGTAGAAAAGGTCAATTCATGGTCATTACATTCATCATCAGCAAACTCAAACAGTAGTGCAGTGCACTAGAATGCTTATTTTGTTATATATTACTTTATTAATAACTGTATATAGTTTAGGAGTATTCACAGGGAATAGCCAGCCATTCTTTCATTCTTTTCATTAACTTATCTCCAGTATTGTCTAAGGGTTACCCTATACAATTTTGGTATCTCCCATGAGAGTACAAAATTTAAGAAGACACATTTTCTACTTTCAAGTAGTTACTATTATAGTAGAAGTCTTTAAAATTGAGTGAAACTAGTTTGAACATGAATAATAGTTATGATAAATATTTATGATATAAGATTTTTATAATAATTCAGTGAAGACAAAAGAAACTGCAGGAAAACAAAAGTTTTGCTGGGAAGAAAAATTTGAGTATGGATATTAGTATGTGGAAAGAACATGTTGTAAAAGAATAAATAACATGGGTCAAGTAGTAATGTTGACCAGAAAGAGGTGTGGACACTAATTCATGCAGATTGTTTCCAGAGTCTGCTCTTCTACTAGCTACGTGATAAGAAGCAAGTTATTTACATTCTCAAAACCTCAGGGTCCCCAGCTATATACAGCTAAAGACCAATAATACCTACCTATCTCATATAACAACCATTTCACATAATATGTACAAAAGAGTCTAGCACAGGATGGGGACATAACAGTTATACAATATAATTAGCTTCTTTTCCTCCCAAAATTAAGAAAGTGGGTAAGTCTGTGTGCATACAGAATAGGAATAGATCAGCTTTTATGGGGCATACAGTGCAGGACAGAACACAGTTAAGGGGCAAAGCTGGAAAGGCAGGCTAGTACTAGGGTTTGAAGGACCTTAAATAATAGACTGACATTTGTATTTTATTCTAGCAGAATGAAGATCAACTCAAAATTCTTGCCCAAGAAACTTGTTATCTAGCAGCACTGTCCTCAGAATGAATCACAGGCAAAGGATCTGAAAAACAAGAGATTGGTAAGCTGCTGCCCATGAATGAGGTAATGGGATCCTAGCACTGACAGTGAATCCTGAGAAATCTGAAATGAATGCCTAACTTGCTAAAGGCAGAAACATTTTTAAAAGACCTTAGGCTTGTGTACTCTAGTATCTGAGCTTGGATTTCCAACTTCAATTTTACTTATTTTTTTTAAGCCCTTCAACAAATAACAGAATCTTGAGGAATTTGCCTTGTGGGTGGTGAAGACCTGGTCTACAAGGCAAGATAAAAAAAAAAAAAAAATCCTGTTCTTTCTGGACACAAATACTCTCTTTTAATGCTTCTCCCTGTTATGGGAAATGACTTGTATCCAACAGGAACAGAATTTTCCTTCTCAACATCACTATTCTCATCATTCCCACGCCCAGTTGTATTTTCTTTACAATTAACTTAATCCATATGGATGAATTTCTTTTCCATCAAATTCCATGTGAGTGCTGGCAAGTCTGTCTCATTGCCTTATATCTATACCCTCTGCCTAAAATCAGCTTCCGGGCGCCTGGGTGGCTCAGTGGGTTAAGCCTCTGCCTTCGGCTCAGGTCATGATCTAAGGGTCCTGGGATCGAGTCCCAGATCGGGATCTCTGCTCAGCAGGAGCCTGCTTCCCTCTCTCTCTCTCCCTGCCTGCCTCTCTGCCTGCTTGTGATCTCTCTCTATTAAATAAACAAATAAAATGTTAAAAAAAAAAAGAATATTGTAGTTCCAAAATTTCTAAAGTCCTTGTGTAAATGTTATCTAATTTTAAGAATCTGATGACCATGACCTAAATCGTCATTCTAAGAACCAGACTGAACTGAGATGGAACTGGTACTGGAAACCTAAATATAAGATCATTTTGAGAGTTAGAAATTAAAAATTTGAAGTCACTAGTCATGATTATGAAAATTTTAGATTATTAGAAAATGTTTCTGTGGCACTTCAACTCTTAGAAATTACTTGCTTCCGTCTGTTTCATCAGAGGAACCAGAAAATTATTTATGATAACACTTACAGAGGTTACTTACTTTAAAATAATTCATATATTCAGAACAACTATTCATCAAATCTTCAAATGGTATGCAAACCAACTTGTAAAAAATAATTTCTTCACTTTTTAGGTATTTTAATTGAAATTTATATCAATTAAAATTCACAGATGTTAAAACATGTTCTGGAACATCATAAGCTGAAATTTATTTCAATTTTAAAAATCATAGTATAGAGAAAGCAAGTATTTGAAGGTTCTTCTAAACCAATTTCAGTGATTTTTAAGTGCAAACTATGCAATTAAATTTTAAGTGTGATTAAAGAACCAATGTACTTGAGGATACCTGCAATGTCAGTACAGAGTTATGGAACTTTTTAACATGTAAGCATTTTTGCACAACTAATATATTTTCTTCGAAAATGTGATGAAAATATTTAAATCCTTCATTTGGTAGTTATTAGATAATTTTATATGGCCTTGAAAATAAATACTGACAGATATTCTGGTTATAAGCTAAGAATTTCTAACGAGGCAGTGTAGCTTTTTTTAAATTTAAGATTTTATTTATTAATTTGAGAGAGTGAGAGTGAGAGAGAGAGTGCATGAGTATGGGGAGGGGCAGAGGGAAAAGCAGACCTCTTGCTGAGTGGGGAGCCTGATCAGGACTCAATCCCTAGACTCCAGATCATTACTCAAGCTGAGGCAGATGCTTAACTGACTAAGCTACCCACAGGTCCCATGGCACAGTGTACTTTTTGAAAAAAAATCCAATAATGGAATCCATTTGATCAACAAACCCAGAGATTTACTTAGCATTTAACATGTATCCAGCCATATTCTGAAAATAAAAACTAACTGCATATCATACATATCTATTTAAAAAACTCAGGAAGAATAAAATTTAGAAAATGTTTCTTGTAGATATGACATACTAATATAAACAATGTAATAGACAAACAGAGATTAGAGAGGTGTCACAGAGGCTATTTTTGTCAATTATACTAAGTAACAATATCTTCTACTTTTTCCTAGATTCTAAAAACGTTCACTAGAAAAACAAACTAATTTTTGACTTCGCCCCTTAGGTTTCCTTTAATAGTGGAATTCAAACAATTTAAAAGGCAATTTGAATGCCTATTTTTCATTTGGCTATGCATTTCTTTGAGAAGAATAAAAACAATGTATTATGAAAAGAGAGATAGTGCACTAGTTTCCTTCCCCATTAATTTTAAAGTAATTGTGAGAGCAAAAGCCATGTCCATCGTGCATGTCTGAATGGCCTCAAGGAAGATCCAATTACAAACTGATATGTTTCAACACACATAGCTTGCATATTTAATTCAGGTGTAACTCCAAAAAGAAACATCCCTTTGATTTTAAATCCATAATAGGCTTTAGTTCACCTGGTTCTTTTCAATATATTAGATAATTGCTTAGAATTTGGTGTTTTTGTTGTTGTTGTTGTTGTTGTTATTCATTGGTGCATATATGGAACACTTGATTTCACAGAGGTACATTTTATTGGGTAAATAATCATTTGTACATTTGAAGATAAATTATCTTCATCATAAAAAAATAAAAAAAAATAAAAATTAAAAAAAATTATCTTCATCAAGAACATGAAAATGGATATCGATATATTTATAGAGCAAGTATCTAATAAGGGCTGGGACTCATATATTGAGCACTCGCAAAGTATATTAGAACAACTTAGCATTTTTTTCTTAATCCCTTGGAAGAGTCTGATATATTTTGATTAAGGACATAGAACAAAATATATTTTGAACACTAGACTAGTTTTCTGTACTACTGAATTTTAAAACTTTTGTCCAGAAGTCTGGATATAAAGATTAAAATTACATAGGTGAATAAGGAACATGAAAACTCACTTCATGTTTAAGTACTCATATGGAAAAACACAGATACATCTACCTCAACTTAAAATACACATAAATTAAATGCAAAATTAAAATACTAGGAAACTGCAGGCACCTGGGTGGCTCAGTGGGTTAAGACTCTGCCTTCGGCTTAGGTCATGATCTCAGGGTCCTGGGATCGAGCCCCACATCGGGCTCTCTGCTCAATGGGGAGCCTGCTTCCCTCTCTCTCTCTCTGCCTGCCTCTCTGCCTACTTGAGATCTCTGTCTGTCAAATAAATAAACAAAATCTTAAAAAAAAAAAAATACTAGGAAACTGCTTTCTAACCAAGACACAAGACTCAGAACACAAAAAAGAAGCTACTAGTACATCTGATTTTAAAAATATTTATGCACATTATGATATGCCATAAAAACATCAATAGCCAAATGATAGAGGAAATATACTTATTGTAAGAGCTAATCTCCCTAATATGTGAAGAGCTTATAGAACTTAAGAAGCAAAACAACCAACCCATGAGTCATGAAAAGATAATACTCAGAAAAAGAAATACAGAGCTGGACAGTATCATTCACAATAGGAGAAATACATTTTAAAAGTACACTGAAGTGGGGCACCTGGCTTGGTCAGTTGATTAACGATCTGCCTTCAGCTCAGGTCATGATCCTAGGGTTCTGGGCTCAAAGTTCACATGGGGCTCCCTGCTCAGCCCCACTTGGGGCTCCCTGCTCAGTGGGAGCCTGCTCCTCCCTCTCCCTCTACCCCCTGCTTGTGCTCTCTTGTGCTGGCTCTCCTTCAAATAAATCAAATCTTTTAAAAAAGTACACTGGAAATATTAAAAACGAATATATTTATTGGATCCCCTAATTTTTTTGGTTCCCACCACCTCTTGTAGTGGGAGACCTTTTACTTTTCCTGTCAGAATATTCCTTTTGTTTCTGCCCATATTGGATTCTAGAGAATGTAAGTCAGAATTCTACTCCTCCTATAACACATTCCCCAAAAATGTATGATGACTAGAAATGTAGGGTTTCCTAGAGACTATTCTAGTTTTCTTTTCGTTTCTGAGTATAGAATATCTATTAATTTGACACCATAGTGAAACTTAAAACTATAGAAATGTATTTTATCTTGGCTTTGGCTTTAGCTGTTCATCTCCCATACAGAATATGCTATAGTCAGTCTCACTTTTATTAATTAAAAATATCAGTTTGAGATCCATTTTTTTTATTCATTAAGCTAATATTTGTTGAATATTGTTAGGAGATGAGAAAGATATCTTGAACTCTTAATCACCAGTATCTCATGGTATGACTTTATTTGAAAAACAGGTGTTTCAGACATAAGTAGTTAAATGGGTAAGGTCTTATGGGTGTAGGGTGGGCCTCGAATGCATTATGACTGGTGTTTTTATAAGAAGATGGTCATGTGAAGATACAGAGACACAGGCAGAGTGCCATGTGTAGGCAAAAATGTAGAATGATGCGTCTCTAACCCCAGGAGTATGTGAGGCTACCCAAAGCCGAAAGAGGAAAGATCCTCCTTTAGAGACTTCCAAGGGAACACAACCTTGCTAATACCTTGACTTTGGACTTCAAACTTCCAAAACTGTAAGAGAACAATTTTCTGCTCTTGTAAGCAAAATAAACCACCATACAAACAAAAATATGCTGTAATATCATTTGTCACTTTTTCTTTCATTTGTCAGTTTTTTAATTGGAACTATATCCAAAGATTTGATAATGCCCCATTCTCTGTTTCATAGGCCATTGGGAAAAAAGTGCTGGCATACATTGCTGGTGGAGATGCCCAATTAATATATTCTACGGATGGTGATTTGATTTTATCTATGAAAATTACAGATATGCTTGACCTTTAACATGGGAATTCTACTCCTGGAAATTCATCCTACAGAAATATAGGTATACCTTCTTATATGTGAAGTAACATAGGTTTTTCATTGCAGCACTTATCATATTAGTAAAAGTCTGGAAACTACCCTGTACCAATAAAGACAAGTTACATAAATTGTTATATAATAACAGCCTCATTATACACTGTATAGAAAAATATATGTGTATGTTTGTTATTCTGAGCATATGGCAAATACAAGAAGAAATTAACAACAGTCAAAAGCTAAAGATCTATAAATGCAATTTCAGCATTGAAGTTATCAAGGTCAGTTATTGCTTTTGTGAAGATCTTAAGTCAACAAAAGTTGGGCCAAGCCAAATGAGTTTCTGGTTTATCAAATCTTAGCCTAGTAATATTTACAAATTATGAATTTTCAGATTTTAAAATGTAACCAGGGGAATAAATTAAACATGCCCTGAAGTACTCATGATCTTTTCTTAACTTTTCCCCTAAGGTTTACTTTTTAATTAAAATGCAATATCCAGATCTAGAACATGTGTCAAACTAAAGATAATTTTCGAGTCAAAGTAAAGGAAAATATAAGAATGGACCTAAGCCTACAAACATGAATCTAGTTAACATTTCAAGAACTTGGGAGTGAATCCCCACATACAATTTTTTGTAAATCAAACCAGACACAGTTCAGAACTACTCGTTCTGAACAGTTCTTATGACTTAGCATTAGTATAGCCTTCCTTCTTCCTACCATCCGCTTCCACATAAAAATCTCTTCAGTCAGTTCTAACTTTTAAGCCTCAGCAGCAGCAATCTGAGTAAGTACTGACAATACACAATGGTTTGTAACTGACACTGTATATCAAAATGACAAGGGGGATATCTAATTATGTCAACCAAAAATTTGAAAATTCCATTGTCCAAACTAAACTTCAAACGGATCATGAGGTGAAAATACCTATCATAAAGCTAATGACTACTGGAGAGTTATATTCAAAATGTCCTTTTAAAATTTAGTCCTATTAAAGTCATCTGACTTAAAACACCAGAACAGAGCATCTGATTATTTGTGACCATGGTGATTAGCATTCCCTTCTGAATTATCATTATGAAAATTATTAATCAAGCCAATAGATACTATTCTGAGTTATTGAGCTATGATTTTGTGATGTTAATGATATTATCCATTTTTGATTACACATATATATTCTGTTTCCAGAAAATAAATGTCTCGTAGAAATATGGGGCAAATATATAATTGAAAGAGTTAGCAAACTCTTGGAACAAAGAAGAGTTCTCATGTTAAGGATAAACACATTTTCCAAGTAAATTATGCTAAAAGTGTCCATAGGGAGAGGTTACTCATTTAAACTAAAAATATGTTATCTTGTTATGGGGAAAAAGAATAAGCAACTTAAGCACTGTTTGAAGCGTTCTCTACAATAATGATAATAATCTTAAACAATATAATTCTTTTCACCAAACACTATCCTAAAACACTTAAACAAAGTAACTGACTATATCTTCCCTATAAAAATCACTCATGGGGTCTGTTATCATGGTATTAGCTCCAAAATGCTAAAACTACAAAATTTTCTAGAGGCTATTAAGCAGACGAATAAAGATATTGATTCTTCCTATATATAACTGAAACCCTTAAGGTAATTGCAGCATCATTATTTAATTATTCAAATAAACTCCTTGATTTTTATCACAATTACATGAAAAGTCACTATTTCAGTTTTCAAATTTATATTACAAACATCTGCTTATCAGAGAGGGAGTAGGATAAGGAGGGAGGACATATTTGTTGAACATATGAGGCTCTTCTTAAATTTTTTCTAACTTCTTTCTAGTTTTATCTCTTGTCACTTCACCTAATTAACTACACTTTCAGATAAGCTTTTTGATGCTAGATTCAAATGTGCCAGGCTTTTCCATTTCACCATGCTGATACAAGGCAAATCTGTATCACCTAAGGACATGTAACATACAATGAATTCACCGTTCCCTAAATATACCTAAACCAAACCTGTATCTGTAAGATTTGAGAATGAGCTCAAATCTTATCTTTCACATCTCTCTGAAACCCCTGTATTCACTAAGCTTTCTGTTCTCTGAAGCAAAAAATACATTTTGTATAACTTTATCTTGCATTCTTTGAAGTATATTAACTTTCCCCAACCCTTAAGGTTAGTTAGCCAAATTAAGTCAGATTTTGTGTCTTGTGTTACAGAAAGATAACACCTGACTCCCCTGGTTATATATTTGATGTTGCCCAGACATAGGGTGATTTGTTGATGCAATGTGGCATAAAAGGACCACTGCCTAGATCCCCCTTCAAGGAAGGACTTGTTGCCTTAGCATCTGAGAGTGTTGCTGACCCACTGCCTTCCACCAACCCAGATGTTGGAGATTTCTTCAACTGCAGAAAGCCACTTCACTCAAGTCTGCACCCCTTCCCATGGCAATCTGCATATAACAACTTCTGGTTTGTCAACTCAGGACAACTTTGATAGGTCATTTTAGCTCCAGAGTTACCAAAGGGGTCAGACAAGGAGGTGTCAAGTCTGAATCATACCCTGTTTCCTCTCTTCCCCACCACAGATGCTGACCCTAAGGCCACTTCCTAAGAACATTTTGGGTACTAAATTCCATCTCAGAGTATCCTGCTGGGAAATATTACCTGTAACATAACTATCTGAAAATAAACTAAGAAATAATTTGCTTTTGGCAAAATTTTGTAGAATTTTCAGAAATAGCCATGACATCAAATATAGGGTACCCACCAACATAGCTGAGAATTTTTTTTTTTATTCACAAAATAGTTAACTATATTCTACTTTATACCAGGAATTAGAGTAGTGACCAAGATAGACAATGAAATATTACATCCGAAGTCTACTGTAGTTACAGAAATGGCTAAAACCATATAAATATGAAAATATGGTAATCTCGGTAAAGGGTTTTATCGCATTCTTGCATGAGTCAGTTCCTTAAGGAAGGATTTTTCACATTTGCATAATCTCAAACTGACTGAAAATAACTGAAGTCAAAATCAATACAACTAAGACTGAAATAGTATACATATCATGAAGGGTGTGGCAGTCACAAAGTCTGCTTAAACATATCCAGTTTACTAGGAATTTATTGTCAACCAAGTTGCAGTCTCTTATACTGCATTTTGAGGAGAATTTCCTTTTTATTTATATGTACATACAAAATCATTTAAGTTATAGCCTGAGAAAATTTAGCTCATCATAAATCTGAAAATAAGAAGGATTCAAACAAAATAGACTTCTTAAAAAATCAGTATCTTTTCTGGAATAAGTTTTCACAGAGTAAGGGGTAATGACCTATTTTAAAGGTGTAGAGAAAAACTTGCCAAGAAAAGTCAGTTAATCAAACAACTTGGAGAATCTGCTTGGTGACAGACATTGTTACCAAATGAAGAGTATGTGGTAAAATCATTTTAAGTGTAAAAGATGAGGGGTGCCTGGGTGGCTCAGTTAGTTAGATGTCTGATTTTTTATTTTGGCTCACGTCATGATCTCAGGGTCCTGAGATGGAGCCCCCTGTCAGGCTCTGGACTAAGCAGGGAGTCTGCTTCTCTCCCTCTCCCCCTGCCCCAACCCCCACCTCTAAAATAAAAATAAATAAATAAATAAATACACACACAAAGTGTAAAAGATGAGATTCCTGGTTAAATCTAAAATTCTAAAATAAGCAATAAAGTCTCTTAAAAAAACAAATAGGAAAAATTAAAAGGTCACTAAATCAATAGGAATGTGAAGATAATAAAACTATTAAATGGAAATAGAAAGTTGAAATATAGTCTGATATGTAACAGAGTAATAGAGTACTTCGGAAACCTTGAACTAAAGAAAGAACAGAAAATACCAATAAAAAACAGTAAGAATAACAAAAAAGATAAAACTACACGGGGAAAATCAGAAACAAGAAGAAAACATCATAGTTTTTAGAAGGATTTGCAATAATATTAGGAAAACATTACTGTTGTCATGTTCAGCACTACCATTGTTCAACATTTTTCTAGAGGCTCCAGACAATGCTATATTATAGGAAAAAGAAATAAGGCATTTGAATATTATGTAGAAAGAGATAAAATGAACATCAGTCATCAGTGGTATTTTTTTAACCAAGGAAATAAATAAAAGATTAGAAGTAACAGATTAGATATAAATATGCAAAATCATAAATGCTCATTTGTGCCAACAATTTGCAATTAAAATGTAAATAAATATTGTAATTATAATAAAAACAAAAACAAAACACTTTGAAGTTACTCCAGTAAGAAAAGCACAATCATATATTTATGAAAATTATAAAACTAAAATGTATTTGAATGAGATATAATTCTTATCTGAATAAGAAGTTACAACATTGCAAAAGTTCAGCTTCCCCCAAATTAAACTACATCTGTAATTCAATGTTAAAGAAGGTATCACTTGGGAGAAAAAGAGATATTAATGCAACAATTAAAAATTTCACTGAAAACATAATATAAAAAAGTTAATGCTTTGAATAATAGTGCCAATATGCTTCCTGTAACAAATATCAAAATGTACAATAAAGAGGAAACAAATGAAATGGTATTTCAATTCATTTCTTGAAGTAGTTACCAACAGGTTAGTGATACACAAGATAAATATATTCTAGTAATTTGTCTATAAAGTATTTATAAAGCCATTAATGTCAGTGGCTCAGATCTAAAAAAAAAAAAAAATCTCTTTTAAGGAAACATCAACATAAGTAAAAATATTTATATTGTCACTTTTCTCAAAGTTTCAAATGGTCTCAAAACATAATCTGTGGAAACTTCTAATAAATCTCTATGTTCTCTTCTTTTTTCTAGCACCCTGCAACCCCTGGGAGCTCCTTTCCTACCAGTAGAGAAATAGCTTTAGGTTCTAGTTTTGTAATTTTGGTCTTCTGATGATATTTTTTTCTCTTTCTTTCTTTCTTTTTTTTTCTTTAAATCTCTGAGATATCACCTCTTCTCCTGAATATGCAACAACTTGAAAATGTAGCTGCGTCTTCACCCCACTCTTATTCACTTGAATACATTTAAAGAGATCCCAACTTTTTAGGACTAAACTCTGATCTATTAATACATTATTGTCTATGATATATATGGTTAAGGGAATGGGGTACATCTAATCAGTCAAGAAAAAAAAAAGTCTCAAAGATTTGTATTAAATTCTTCACAGTAATCATATCTGGATTTAATTAAGATATTTATCATTTTTGCAGTATTTCTGCATTTTTATGAATATTTGCTCATTTATAATCAAAACATAATAAAACAAATGATTAACTTGTACAGAATCTATTAACATTCTCTTTCAATCCCTATATATACAACTATTTGGTAGAATAATGTTTTCCTTTATTGAAACACAGCTGTCCAGTAATGTATCAAGTAAATGTTGATGGTTAAAGAAGTTTTGTATTATCACAAAATGTTAATTCAGGGAAAGATTATTATGGAGTATCGTGTAATTCTCATTACCAAGGGGAACTGACTATATTATATATTTCAGAGAAATTCCACAATACAAATTCATCTTTTATATATTCATTTTCATTAAAGCTATACTTAGTTAAAATCAAAATGATCAAAATGGTAAAGATACATTGTTATTACTTTACAAATAATCATTTGAATTTTAATTATTTGAACATTCATGTGATAGTAAAGCTATCACTTAAAAATGATCAGTTGCTAGGGGCACCTGGGTGGCTTAGTGGGTTAAAGCCTCTGCCTTCGGCTCAGGTCATGATCCCCGAGTCCTGGGATTGAGCCCCACATCAGGCTCTCCGCTCAGTGGGGAGCCTGCCTCCCCCCCTCTCTCTGCCTGCCTCTCTGCCTATTGTGATCTCTCTCTCCCTGTCAAATAAATACATTAAAAAAAATGATCAGTTGTTAAATGAATGTCATCAATGGATTTTATAAGTTTAAGAAATTCCAACTTTTTAAGATTAAATGAAATTAATCCAAATAGAAAGTTTATGTCTTCTTATAATGTTATTGTTTGATGAGAAGATCATATATTTTATTTCATTAATGTTAGATATTAATCAGCATGTTGCAAAAACAGGGAAAAGGATAATTCACTCAAGTGGCAGTTTTGCAACCCTATGGGGAATAGGGTGGAACTTTAGCTAGAGCCCCTTGATGGCTCTTGGAAGCCTCTAGTATATAGGTAGAAGGTGCCTATATACTATTGCTAACAGACTCACTGTAGCTCTTTATATTATGAATCATGACCACCAAGAAAGACTAGAGAGCTCTAAACCATCCATCTCCAATCCCTATTTGACCCCTATCCCTTATGATAGTTCTAAACTCCCTCATCCCAAAATTCTAGACAAGTCCTCTGCAGGTGGATCATCAGCTTTATGTCTTCCAAGGATCTTTTTTTGGTATTTTGATCTAAGTTTCAGAAGAAAACTCTGGGCAATCATTTGGGAAATCTATTTGATTTTTCATTTTAGCCTGAAATACTTTTACATAACATTTAAAGACCCCATTTATTTTTCTTTGTATAGACCCTAAGTTAATTTTACCTATTTTTTTAATTTTTAAAATTCTTCTAGTAAAGTGAAAATTTGCACATCGATAGAAACACACCACATACCAGTAAAAGAGAAACGGGACATTATTTTCCTTCCAGTTGGTATTACCTGCTAGTTATTACATTGTTCATATTCTCCAAGACTGAACTGAATTCCTGCTACCCAAAATTTTATGGTGGTAGATATAATAGATTATATTGCCTAAATTTTATTACTTTTCCCAAAAGGTACTTAACTGTCTGAACATTATAACTTAGCAGAAGGAGACACTTTTGAATCAAGTTAGAGATTTGAGTCCTGCCACTTGGTAACTACTAAGAACTTTGGATCATTCATCTCCCCTCTCAGAAATCCAGTCTCTTCATTGGAGAAAATCTATTGATGGATTGCTGTGAAATTAAACAAGGTGAGATACACAGAAACCCTGGTACTTGTCTTAAGTTAAATAACCAATGATTTAGAATAAATCTCTTGGGCAGTCTAAATGCAGATATTAACCACTTGAATTTCCCTTAAGATTAGTTAGTTAGCACTAACTAGTGCTAAACACTAATTAGCAAACACATTAAGTTAGTGATTCTTGACTGTGTATCTGAATTTCAGAGGGAATCTAAATGCCTAGATATTGAATAAAAATCATTGTTGACATAGAAGTGCACTTTTCTGAACAACAATTTCATAGCTTTCATCAGTTGTTTCAAAAGAATCTCTGAACTGAAAAAAAAAAAAGGGTGAGAACTCCTGTTTCAGGCTCTTTTTATTTCTGCTTACAAAGAAAATATTATTAAAAAAAAAGATGACTAGCGATGCTAATTTCGATAATGTTTTAGTCCTGTGTTGAGGAAATATTCTTTGAACTACTGGACTTAAAAAAATTTCTTATTCTTTTTTTTTTTCCCTCTCAAGTTAATAGATTTGCTATGTTAGCATTTAGATTTCTTCTACTAAGAGTCATGCAGTTGTCAAATGTCTTTTTTCACTTTGGTAATCTTTATAACTCTATAATCTGTGAAAATAATGAGTATACCATAAATATTTCTGGATATCTTACTGTCAAACTCCATCCTTAGACAACTAAAATTGTTTCCTATAAAACTTCTCTTGATACTTACATCAAAGACTGATAACTCTTAGCTAAATATTTCCAATATTTAGGGGCACCTGGGTGCTCAGTTGTTAAGCATCTGCCTTTGGCCAGGTCATGATCCCAGGGTCTTGGGATTCAGCCCTGCATTAGGCTCCCTGCTCAGCAGGAGGCCTGCTTCTCCTTCTCTCACTCCCCCTGCTTGTGTTCCCTCTTGCTCTCTCTCTCTATCAAATAAATAAATAAAATTTCCAATATTTAAACATTTTAACCTAGGAAGAAAATCAAAGAAAACTTCACTTTTCAACTATAATCTAAGGGCTAGATATTTTCTTAGATGTTTCTCCTTGGAGTGACAGTCTTAGATACAGTTGTAAACTATCAATTCTCAATATAAATGCTTCTGGCCCCTCTTATTACCATGTGTGGATGACAATATCAAATAATTAAGGAATCCTCTAGTTCCCAGTAAGCAATTATTGATTAAGAAACAAAACAAAGGGACGCCTGGGTGGCTCAGTTGGTTAAGCAGCTGCCTTCGGCTCAGGTCATGACCCCAGCATCCTGGGATCTAGTCCCACATCGGGCTCCTTGCTTGGCAGGGAGCCTGCTTCTCCCTCTGCCTCTGCCTGCCTCTATGTCTGCCTGTGCTCGCTCTCTCTCTCTCTCTAACTAATAAATAAATAAAATCTTTAAAAAAAAAAAAAAGAAACAAAACAAAACTTTTGGTGGGGGGTGCCTGTTTAGCTCAGTCAGTTAAGTGTCTGACTTCAGCTCAGGTCATGATCTCAGTGTCCTGGGATCCAGCCCTGTGTCCGGCTCCCTGCTTAGCTGGGAGTCAGCTTGTCCCTCTTCCTCTCCTTCTGGCTCTCCTCCCCCTCATGCTCTCTGCCTGTCTCTCAAATAAATAAATAAAAATAAGTTAAAAAATTAAAAAATGTAATGACGTTCCTTATGAAGGAAGCTTTCTCTAATAGCATGATATTAAAACATGGATGAAGGTAAAGAGTATATCTTCTTTACATTTACTTTAATAAAAACTATTTAACAAAAGAAAACAAAGTTAGAAGGAGCTCTTCTAGGATTTTTAGATTTAAATTCCTTTCAGGACTTCCATTTTATTATGCTAGATTATGTATTTACATTTTCTCTGCTCTTTCCCAAGATGCCACCAAAATAAGGTGAAGAGTTTAAAAAGATACAAATCCCCCAAACAAAGGGAATAGGAGAGGGGGCAAAACAGCTGAACAAATGTCAACAAACTTCAGGGAAATGGATGTAGCAAAAAAACAAAAAAACAAAAAAACAAAAAAAAAAGGAAAGTGTCTACAAAGGAGGATGCTAAGAATATGAAAGCCAATTCATTCAGCAAAACCCAGGAAGGGTATAAAAATCAAAGACATTTAGTACAACAAATGGTGAAGGTGAAAGATGGAGTTGAAATTAAGAATAATATTCAACATTTGTATAAAGAGTAGTTAGATTCTCTGGTCTTCTCTTTATCCAGAGTAGCAGTTTATGGCTCTTCCTTATCCTAGCAAGAAATTAAAGTTTTTAAATGGAGAAACTGAACTAAAAAATCATATTTTGAGACACCAGGCACAAGAGAGATTGGGGGAGAGGAGATTTATTTTAGGGGAAAAAAAAAGGAAGAAGAAAAAGTTCTCTTTTTTTTCTTGTTTTGTCTTTAAAGTCCACATAATGAACAGAACTCACTGTAATCATCTCCAAAAATGTATAGACGGTGGTATAATGGTAGATTCTCTCTGAAAAGGCAAATGACCCCATATTAGGTAACTCAAGCAAGTGGTCATAACGCTGCTCTCAGAAAGCTCACATCACCAGATGGTACAGACCGAATGTTTGTGTCTCTCAATATTCTTATGTTGATCTCTTAACTCCCAATGCAAGATTAGGTATTAGGATGTGGGGCTTTTGGCAGATGACTATGTAATAAGGGTAGAGCTCTTACAGATGAATACATTAGTGCCCTTTCAAGAGACCTCAGAGAGCTCCCTCATCCATGCTGCCGTGTGAGGACATAAGAAAAGAGCTGTCTATGAACCAGAAAACAGCTTTCTTCAAGACACCAAGGCAGTGCTGACGAGGGAGCAGAAAGCAAGATGTGGTCAAAGCACAAGCTGACACCCCCCTCCGCCCCAGCTCCCAAAACACACCAGGTAGGATGTACGTGACAGTCCTCAGGCACACCTGGCTGCTCTAGAACAAAGGAAAAGGAAAAACAAATGGTTAACTGATAGAGATCAGAGTTATGCAGGACAGGAGTCTCTATCAGTTTGCATCTATTTTAATGACTTACAAGAAAAAAAAAAAAGAAAGAAAGAAAGAAAAGAAAAAACAGTCTTCAGAAACCCTATAGATTCAATTTCCTGGAGCCCTAACATCACCCTCCCCTCCATAGGATAGGAAAATTTTGTGTAATCAGTCACTCCTCACAACCCCAGTGCAGCAATTTCTGTCCATGGGTCCTGTCCCTGTACTTTAATAAAACCACTTTTCTGCACAAAGATGCCTCAAGAATTTTTTCTTGGCCAATAGCCCCAGACTCCCAACACTTCAACCACGTCAGTAACTTGGTCTTGAATTTTTCAGCCCCTAAAATTGTGGGAAAATTTTTCTTAGCCTATAAGCTTCTCAGTCTGTGATACACAGTTACAGCAGCCCAAATGGACTAAGATTAGTTCTAAAGACAAAGCTCATTCAAACAAACTGAAAGAAAAGAAGAACCCAGAGGGAAGACACAATTCAGGAAACAAAGGAAAACATGAAAAACATCAACACCCTAAGTAAGACACATGAAAACATATACTGTATTCACCAAGAACACAGGATTTCTTGCTTACTTGGTTTGTCTTTTGTTTTTTAATGATAGGAGAAACAAAAACAGCTTTTGGAAATTAAAAGTATAACACATGATATCTCTAAAAAAAAATTTTTGGAAGGAAAGATCAAGAAAACCCTCAGAAAAATAAGGAACAGATATATAAACTTGGAAAATCTGAGACATAAGAATTGGAATTAAAGATCGAATCCAGAGGTCGACAACTGACTAATAAGAATCCCAGAAGGAAGACAAGAACAATCCAGATAATATTATCAAAGAGGCCATGAGAAAAAAAAAAAGTTCCCAAACTAACAGATATAAGTTTCTAGATTCAAAGAGTCCTTAAAGAGTTCAGCACAATGAATGAAGGAAAACAAAAAACAGTCTAACGTTCATCATTTGGAAATCTTGGGAATAGCAGGGGAAAAAAACAAAACAAAACAAAACAGGAATTAGGAATTAGGAATTCCCTTCCTTGGGTATTCTCCTTCAGTCCTAGGGTACCACACAGTTTCCCTATAACTTTTCATTACAGTAAATCTTTATATGAAGTACTAAACCAAGAAGGAGGAAGATACTGTATCAAGAAACTAAAGGATACCACTGAGTTGCAAAACAAAGGGAGATTCTAGATGAAGAGGAAGAGAGGGCCCAGAGTTACAGCTGGGTGTTTAACCTAGACACTACCAGTCCAGATTGAACTTGAGAGTGAAGTTCTTAAGGAAGGATTTCTCCTAGTAAGAGAGAGAAGGAAAACTAAAAAACAAACAAAAACCTGATAGAGTTCATGAAGCATCTGACCTTGTGGAAGAGAAATCTGTAAGTTGGGGAAGAATTAGAGGTAGAGATATAAAATGCTTAGAAGAAAAAAAATTCTTAGTGAAATAGTTATCAGCAACATCTTTATAGTAATAATTCTGAAAAAAGACCCTAAATTATCAATATAATTTGAAATTATGACATAAATATTACATAAGGAATATAAGTGAATAAAGTGTAGAAAAGGATCTGAGAATATTAGATCTTCATTCTCCATATTAAATAGCCAAAAGATTTTACCTAAAATTGATACAATCAAGAAATGGCAGTAGAAGCATATTTTTAGGAATGTGGAGGGAAATGCCAGGAAACACAGCTAAGAAAATTATCTCTGAAAAGACCCAAGGGAGCAGTCAGTATTATAAGAGCACTAGAGGCTTATTTTTTCTTTTCTTTTGTTTAAATATAGGCTGATAGTGCTATGTATATAGTACTATATATATTACATATAAAATATAATACTATATAAATACATATTTATAAGTATATAAATACAAATATTATATAGCATATAATATAATAATTATAAGTATGTAATATATGCTTATATATTTATAAATATATGTACTTACATAGATATATAATATATATGCTTACATAGATATTAGATGTCTATATCTATTTCTATATACTACTTTGATTAAAAAACTGGAGAAAATATATCTTTAAAATTTCCCATTAAAAGAAAGTGAATTATAAAAGAAAAAAAAAAGAAAGAAAAGTAAAGCAAAAAAAAAAAAAAGGCTATGCAGTCTGAAATAAAAATTTCTCTTGTTTATCTGGCTGAACCAAAAGTATTAACTGTTTTTAACAGTCACCCATTGGTTCCCCTTTCTAGTTTCCTCTCTCCCTTTTATGAATTAGTGCTTATTCAAAGTATACACTAAAACTCCTGGGCCATCAACAGACACTTAAACAATGGGACTCTACCTCTCATTTGATCCAGGGGTAGGCATGCTCCCAAGACAGGCCATAGGGAAGCTTCTTCCTAAACCTTGCTCTTCAGACAAGGGGTTAGTGGGACCCTTCACACAAGCTGGGTAAAAGTTGAGATGAGAGACGTCTCTGTGATCTTTACCGCATTTAATGTCTTGTCCCAGTCATTTCTGAAATACACAGTTTCCTGCTACTTGGATTCCAGAGATTGTCATTATTGTTCAAGTGGGTTTATATAATTTACTTTTGAGTGAACTATTACCAAATCTCACATTTATAAATGATTTCTTTCTACTCTCTTAAACTATCCTTGGTTTATAAGATTTTGTGTTTTCTCCTTGACAAACCACAAATGGACTTTCATAGGCAAATGCATAGGTCAATTGATGTTGTGATGGTAAATTAAAAATGCCAGTTACCAGGGATAAAATGAAAGTTATGTTATTACTCTCCCTAAAGTGTTATATAGTAATCAACACCCTGAGAGGCAGAAACATGATTTGAGAGTTAGTTGGCTTATATGAGCATCGTGGTTCATGGGATTTCTCCAACTCTTGATTGAGGTTCTACCTACTTGTGTGTGTCTGTGTGTGTGTGTGTGTGTGCATGCGTGCACTTAAAGGTAAAGCTAATTTTGTTCTTACTTACAGGTGAATTTTACCTTGAGATTATGCCACTATACCCTATTAGACACTGACATGTTCCTAAATTTAAGCACTTGAGAAGGAGAAATCCAAATGATAAATATCACTTACTAGTCTGCCAAGGCCCCTTGTCCCTGAATACTTTATGCTCTGATGCTGATTTGTAAGTCAAATAATTTAGTTGTATGCCAGTGTTCACATTCAGCCTTATCAACCTCATAGCACAAAGAGACCTTGTAACGTAATATCTCATCACCAAAAGGACAGTTAGATAATATAGGACCATACTTCAAAAATGGCCTAGCTGGCCAATACATATTTTAAACAGACTGGTTGGTTGACTTAAATATTAGGACTGTCTTTCATCAAGTCTTGGTTGGCTGATTGTTAATCTTGAAACAACAGTAGCTTCTCTGAAAAGCATTTCATTTAAGGTGATGAAAATCATATCTTGTATTATTAACAGACCCCTAAAAACCTTCATTTACTATCCACATAATAATAATCTGGCATATGCGTTATCCTTTAGAAATTGAAACATCACTGTATCTATTTGAACTACTAATGGGAAAAGAGATATGCAGAAAAAATTCTTTAAATAGTAGGAAGTTCTTAAACATAAGTTTTAATCTTATTATGAAAAGTTGGCATTAATTATGCAAGTCTGTGTGCCAAAATATACTTTGCTGGTCTTGGTTGCTTTATTATCATGATGAATATAAGAAAGTGTATTCAATATGCCTGGATCACAATTCACAGATTTTAAATAAATTGTTTCTTTTTTTGCTTTTCTGATACTGCTTTAAGAAGTTCAAGCTAATCAAAGTCTAAATCTAAAAGGGAGAAAATAATGTATTGATTGATAAATGCATAAGTAAATCAATCAATAAATAAATCAATAAAATGCATGAGTCTTGTAAGGAGATAAAATTAAATTTACTGAAGAAATGCTCTGTACTTCACCTTCACTTACACTAGGAAATGGTGGGTTGTCCTGCCTACATAGAAAGAAAACTACGAAAGAATACCTGGAGATCAGGGTATTTCCACACTTCATAGTAATTTCCAAATGGATCACATTCGAAAAATGGAAGAATTCTCACCCACAGCCCATCTCACAACATATGCCCTAACTTACACGTTTAAATTGGGAATTTTTTGGTACAGATGGTGGTGGTGAATTTCCACTGGATTACAGATAAGGCTTTAAGTAAAGGGATGACAATCTGTTAATAGCAATTCTGCTTATTTCAGGAGCAGTGGACTTTATGCTTTAATAGGAAAGTCCTTTACTCATTTTCAATTAGAAAACTCTGCCAACACAATTACACACACTGTTTATAAATATCTTAATATCCAGTGGTAAATAACAATGTCATTTTCTTAACAGTTACAAATGTCTGTGATATACATAAATACAGATTTACTGTAACAAAAAATTACAGAGATATATAAATATTATAAGAGAATACAACTTGATTGAAGAGGAAAAAATGAACATTGTTTTAAAATGGCAATGTTTTTTTCTACAGGCAGTCACAATTAGATTATCAAGCAAAAGAGTTGATTTATCTTTAATGAATCTCTTGATATTATTCCATAGCTTTCAAAAATATAAAGATTAACTGAAAAGATTGTCATGGGCATTATTTAAGAGTTAATTGGGTGTACAAGTGTAAAAACAGAACAGAACCTTTTCAAAATATATTCATACCTAAACCCAATAAAATAGGGGAGGATTTGTGGCACTCTTTTGGGTGGCCAGCATTAATAGGCAAATATTCTTTTTTTTTTTTAATTTTTATTTAAACATATAATGTAACCCCACCACCCTCTCCCAACCCCTCTCCCCCCCACCCCCCTCAGTTTGTTTTATGACATTAAGAGTCTCTTTTGGTTTGTCTCCCTCCCGATCCCATCTTGTTTCATTTTTTCTTTTCCTACCCCCTTAACCCCCACCCTCGTTGCATCTCCACTTCCTCATATCAGGGAGATCATATGATAGTTGTCTTTCTTTGATTGACTTATTTCACTAAGCATAATACCCTCTAATTCCATCCATGTCATCGCAAATGGCAAGATTTCATTTCTTTTGATGGCTGCCTAGTATTCCATTGTATATATATATATACCACTTCTTCTTTATCCATTCTTCTGTTGATGGACATCTAGGTTCTTTCCATAACTTGGCTATTGTGGACATTGCTGCTATAAACATTTGGGTACACATGCCCCTTCAGATCACTATGTTTGTATCTTTAAGGTAAATACCCAGTAGTGCAATTGCTGGGTCATAAGGTAGCTCTATTTTCAATTTTTTGAGGAACCTCCATGCTGTTTTCCAGAGTGGTTGCACCAGCTTGCATTCATTCCCACCAACAGTGTAGGAGGGTTCCCCTTTCTCCACATCCTCGAATAGGCAAATATTCTTAATAAATTAATCTCCACAACTAACAACCACAGTAAAATGGAAGTTAACAAGTTCTTGCTTTTATTTTTAAAATAAAAATATCTGAAACAAGAAATTTCAGTGTTTATAGATGTACCTACATCCAAAAACGGTGTTAAACTTCAATATCATACTTTGAAGGAGTTAGTGTTGAGTAAGTTAGAAGAAAATATTTGTATTTTAACTTTTCCCTCCTGACTTAAAGCAGATTCCACATCAAGTAACAAACTCCACAATTGCATGCAAGATGGTTTGTATATCATATATATGGCATAAAATATACAAAAATAAATCTATGAGATACATATAGAAGAAACAAGATAAGGATAAAAATAAACAGTAACTAGGGTCGATTATTTTCTAAAATGCATGCATTTTAGAGGTACCTGGTTGGCTCAGTCGGTTAAGTGCCTGCCTTTCGCTCAGGTCATGATTCCCAAGGTCCTGGAATAGAGCCCCACACTGCTGAGCAGGGAGCCAGCTTCTCCCTCTCCTTCTGCTCCCCAGCCCCGCCTACCCTGTCTGTGTGCCCCTGCGCGCGCACTTTCTCTGTCAAACAAATAAATGAAATTAAGTCTTTAAAATGCATGCATTGTAGACAAAAGCAACAATAAATTGGAAGACCAAAAAACTGGTATTCCTGCATTGGTGAAGAGTTAAAAAGATCCTTAAATCCACCCACCATTAATGATACTATTTCCTTCTACTAATTTCCTATCATACTTCCTCTGTTCCAACCTGATAAAACATTGTTTTATCAACTTAATATTACCAGACAAATATCACCAAGTTTAAGTCTATGCCATGACAGTGATCTTTATAAACCCTAGAGTACAAAGATGGCATGGGACTTTGTGCATAGTAGGCCCACCATAAAAGTCTATTAAAAAACAAATGAAGTAAGCATATCCACTCTTCAAACTAAAAATAAATACTTACTAAACTCTTACTACTCAGTAAGTGGTTATTATGGGAATTACAAAGCCTGAAGTAGCTATCAATCAAAAGATATCAACAACCTTGTTGAGGATGCAAAAATAACACACAGCTTTAGGTGTTACACCTTAGTCCATGCATTATAAATTTAGTAGAGAACTAAAGAAAATAGAGTAATGTAGGTTGAAATCCACTCTTTAAGCCAACATTACATGAAAAAAACTAGAGAATATTGTGTTGTGAAGCATCTCTCTGCGAAAGAATAAAATACTTTTTCATTAATGAGAACATAGTAACATGTTCATTAAGTGAATGAGCCATCCTTATTTTGAAATTAACTTATTTTTCATTTTAAAGGGACTTGGATCATTACTTTACTCACAAAAGTAAAGTATTTTTCTGGCTTTGTACTCAAACCCCTTGTGTTTGCAACCATCCCAAAAAGCTTATACATGTTTCCTGCGGTTAATTTACCACAGGTTTGCTAAAGCAGACAATTGTTAATTTAATGATCAGATTCACCTATTATTTGTATACATTATATCAAACATATTCCTAATGCACTGAAACTTCTTTGTGAGGATGCAAGGAAATTACAGTGAATATGGTTGAGATCAAGTGGGCCCTTAGATCTTCATTATAAATTATCAAAAAAAAAAAAAAAAGAAGAAGAAGAAGAACTGGTTCCCTTGGCTATTTTCTTACCAGGAAACAAATGAAAAAGGGAAATTTATTTCTGACCATAAATCCCAAATGTTTCATTTTCATTTTCCCCGAGTTAACTTTCTCACCCAGCTAAGCAGCATTTCCTGCTATTATTAGCTTCTGGTCCAATATCAGCTGACCAGTATCCATCAAACGCCTTGCTTCCATGAGCTTAAGGACTCCCAAGGAACCCCACGTATGCAGACTTCTGCTTACAGCTTCTAATTATTTTCTAACAGATAATGGAACATTTAAGTTCCGAGAGGTTAGGTTAAATTTGTAAGTGGATCAAAACCCTAGATAAAATTGCAGTGGCTATGATCACTGTGGAAAACTGTAAGCTTTTTAGTTTTGTGATAAAGTGCTCTCACTGATTGCTTATTTTCGTGACAAACTGCTCTCATAATTTTTCTACCTCCAAGGTGCTCATTTTTATTTCTAATCACACGGTGCCCACCTATACATAAACTGTAAGATATGAGAACTAAAAACATGGCTTCTTAGGAGCTGCAGCAGCATTTAGAAATGTTCAAAACAATACCTTGATATTTTTATTTTTACTGGGGGAAAAATTTAGCTTTTTACGTAGTATGTATAGAACAAGTCGTTTTTTTAAAAGGTTTAAAGACATAGAGATTCTATGGTAATCATTTTATGAAGAGAGGTAATGATGAGATTAAAATATATGTATTTACACTTTAGGTAATATTTATAATTTATTTATATTAATGATATAATTATAAATATATGTATAGTATATAACAATGTATAATATTAATATATATCAATATATATTCACTCCACTATGTAGATACACATATATGTGTGTGTGTGCTATTGAAAATATCACAGCACATTAAGCCTTCATTTATTTATTTTCATTTTTTTTTTTTTTTGTTATAGAGAGAGAGAGCGAGCACAGGCAGACAGAGTGGTAGGCAGAGGCAGAGGGAGAGGGAGAAGCAGGCTCCCTGCCAAGCAAGGAGCCCAATGTGGGACTCCATCCCAGGATGCTGGGATCATGACCTGAGCCGAAGGCAGCTGCTTAACCAACTGAGCCACCCAGGCGTCCCAAGCCTTCATTTCTTGAATCAAATCACTGGTACCTGAATAACTGAAATCACCTTATGCCACATAATGTAAACCAGGCTTTTATTTAGGTGGTCCCTTCCTCTAGCAGAAAAAATATTTTGTATCCTTGAATCTTCAAACAGGATTAAACATTAATCAAACCATCCATATCAAGGTTTGATATGTCTGAAGTTATTTGCTAATTTTTTGGAAATTCCGTTTCCCAGTCTCTGTGCCCTGTGGGCAAGAGCTTTCTACCTGAATTTTATGAACAAGTTTTATATGATAAACAGCTTTTCCTACTGGTGCAATCAAACAGAGTGAGAATTCTTCCTAAGCCATTATAATTAGCAAATACCATTCAGATTGGAGTCAGAAACTGCACATGATCAGTATAAATCTCTTCTAGCTCTCTGGTGGCACAGCAATACATCCCCTAGTGATTTATGAGATTCACCAAATTGTAGAGTTTACAAAGCTGGAAAATACCTAAAATATGGAAAACTAACGCCTTTAACGAATTCCTAATTTTCGTTCAATGAATTCAAATATTGGCACAGTAGACTATATACTCTTGAGAAATGTCCTCTCGTGCACACAAACCCAAGAAATGCTTTGGAGAAACAGAAGCAGAAAACTTATTAAGTTACATGGTGAGGCTTACAGAGAGAAACCTGTTTTGGTTTTATAGTCTCTTTTAGGTGCTTCAAGAGAAAAATTAAGCCTGTGAGAATGTAAAACTTGTCAGGTATGTTGTCTATTTTCAAACATTTTAGTATTCCCTCAGACAATATTCAAAGCTGAAGTTTTAGAATATCTATTAAATTCAGATAACTGATACCAGCAATGAATTATGACAGCAGCCAATTATTTCTATTATTTATTTTTGCCAAAATCTGTGGTAAAATCAAACTTTTTCCCCCCTTTTTATAGAGGATCCCATCCACGCATCCTTACTCCTATTGGAATAGATATAAATAGGCAAGAGACAAGGCTGGGGCTGAGGGGAACTCTAAATAACAGGTTGTTATTAGAGAAGCAAACACTATCCTAAACCACAACATACAATTTCAGGAATTCAGGATTAAGAAGCTAAAAATGAAACCTAGTCCTACCTGCCCATATATAATGGAAACATTTGCAGAGAAGCATTCAAAAGGTTCCCACTAGGGGAAGTTCCTGGCCTCCTGGATATATTAAAAAATCTACAAAGGATTTTCCTTCTTTTTTTTTTTTTTTAAAGATTTATTTATTTATTTGACAGAGAGAAAGAAAGAGAGATAGAGAGCACAAGCAGGGGGAACAGGAGAGGGAGAAGTAGACTATTTGCTGAGCAGGGAGTGTGGTGTGGGACTCGATCCCTGGACCCTGAAATCATGACCTGATCTGCTAAGGCAGACACGTAACTGATGGATCCACCCAGGCACCTCAGGGTTTTCTTACTTAAAGGGCTTTCAAAGAGTCAATACTCTTCCTTACAGACTCAATATGGAAGATCTATGTTTCAGAGATATGTTGTTACTCTGGATTCAAAACAGCTACTAAATTTGAGTTTGTAGAAATAAATCAGAGATTAGCATTATAAATATTTAAGGAAAATGATCCAAGTATAATATGTCAAATAAAGGTAAGACTTTTGGGGGGAAATACTACAGAAATCAATTAGATTGGTGAAGAAGGCTTAAAAGAGGAATAGAAGTCTTTTGAAAAATAGGGGGAAAAAATCTATTCAGGCAATTAACAAAACATTTATTTTGTTCCTAACTACATGCTTGCATTATGCTTGTCATTAAATAGGCAGTTGTGGGGTCAACAGGCAGTCTTCATTGTCAAAGATCCTATAGCCTAGTGGTAGAGTGGCCTTCTACAATAATAACTAGCACAAACACGTATGTAATAATGTATCATGGTAGATGCACAAAGGAAAATTTCTAAATTCTGTTAGGTTATAATTTGGATTAAGGTGTCAGGAAAGCTATCTTTGAGAAAGTGTGCTTAAGCTGAGAAAATAAGAATGACTGCGAGTTCATCAGGTATAAATGGAAGAAAGACACTGCAGGCAAAAGCATTGTCTTGCTTGGCTTTTAAGGAGTAGAAAGAAGGTCAAAGAAGAGAATGAAGACAGGAAAAGTGATGAGGAGCTCAGAAAGCAAGGGTTTAGTATTTTGCTCCAGTGAAGCCACTGGAAGTTTTCATGCCAAGGAGTAACACAATTCAAGACTTGTATTAAAAAGTAAGGAGATCGAACTGGAGGTTATTCTCATAATTCAAGCCGGAGAAGTCAACAGTTTGAATTAAGGTGGTAACAGTGGAGTATAAAAATAAGAGGAAGCTCTCCAAATGTGTTTTTGGCATAGAATAAGAGCATTTGCTCTTGAATTGGTAGTGTGACATTCAATGACAAATCCCAAACTACTGATAGGGACAAATTATTTACGTAGGTAAGATTGAATGCAGAAGAGAAGGTATAAAAGTACATTCTGAATGTGTTAAACTTGAGATGACCCTGAGATTTCAACTTGGAGATATCAAGGGTGGAGATGAGGTCAGATTCAGAAAAGAAACTAGAGATGAAATTTGGTAATCTAAAGAGAAAATTTAGGGAAAAGAGGTCTAGATCATGGCACTGAGAAATTTCAGTCTTTCTAGGATTGCTTAATGCCAGCATGATTTTGAGAAGCAAGAAAGTTGAGGATTTTTGAAGGAATGTGATTATAACAGTGAGCCATGAATCCAAGTTGTTTGAGGAGCGATATTAGGGAAGGGGCAGCTGAGAGGTAATGAAAACCAGAAGAGTTGATATATGGGTGATATCTAAAAGGACAAAATGTTCCTCAAGTATGTGCAATAGGAAAGGAACGAGAGGGGCAGGAGAAGGCGGTTAGAGAATGGGGTGTTTGAAATAGTGATTTCAGATGTGATGCCATTTCTAATCAAGCTCTATGCAGTTAACAGGGCATAAACAAGGCTTAACGGAATAAACTATAACAGATATTATTTACTTTAGTTACTGGTAGATTTCTTTTTTCTTGTGTTTTCTTTTCCTTCCCTTTCCTTTGTTTTCTTTTTAGGAGAGTTTTGAAAGACTAACTTCTATTTCTAGTGGAGTTTATAGAATCTCTTTTTGAAGATATTGTTTGATTATTAAAAGCAAAGTAACTACCTAAATGTTTTCTTAATTATTTTAGCTATAATTCTCTTAAGGAAAAAAGAATTGTCTATAACTGACTTCTCAAGATCATGGCGGCAGGGTTGAATCCTTTGACATCTAAGTAATGGGCTTTTTAAAAAAGGAATTTTGCATTTGTTTTTACCTCTAAAATTCATTAGTTATATTCATGTATGCAAACGAGCAAAATCTGTAAGATCTAAGGATATCATTGGATTAAATTGCATGAATTTTAAAAAATCCATTATTAGTATGATACAGGATCTAAGAGTTATTGTTAACTCTGTGAAGTCATAAGCATAAAAATGTTATTTTTGTAATGTGAAGTTGATGTTATTGAACAAAATATCTTTTCAAATAATTTTTTAAGTCTGCTATAATTTGAGAGAAAATATAAACTCTACTAATAAATTCTATTTGTCTCATCCCATTAATATGATATCAGTTAGAGTTGGAACAACTCTCATTAAGGCAATGCATATGATAGAGGCACCAGGATGGCTCAATCAGTTAAGGCTCTGACTCTTGGTTTCTGCTTAGCTCATGATCTCATGGTCATGATCTCACTGTTATGAGATCAAGCCCCACATCAAGCTCTGCGCTGAGCTGAGCATGGAGCCTCCTTAGGATTCTCTCTCCTCTCCCTCTGCCCCTCTCTACCTGCTCACATGCTGGCTCACTTTCTCTCTCTCTCTCTCTCAAAAATAAATAAATAAATAAATACAATTTTTTAAAAGGCCGTTGAATATCATAAAGGCAATACAAGGAAGAGTAACATGTAAGCACAATTCACATGGACATTTCTTCTGAAAATAGTGCAATGATCATGTAAGATAAATAGATTTTCCTGTTGTAAAGGGAGAGGGCAACAAGTTCTTCCTTTAATAGAAATATGACTATTTACACAGTAATTCTGGATAATGTGAAACATATTTCTTTGGAGCACCTTACTGGGAGCTAGGTGGTTGACTTGGCATGGGAAAGCTGACACTAAAGCCAAGAAACTGGAGCACTAAGCTGAAGCATTATTATTATTTAGTCACTGGAATTTAGGATAATTGTTTTTTTAATCTCAAATTTTTTAAGAAAACAAATAAATAAAACATTTAAATGCATATACACTTTCAAGGCATACAGAATAATGTCAAGTGATAGTGGGCTTAAATATCAGAGAAAACAACAACAGCAACAAAGCAACAGTAGTAGAAATTCAGACAAACTCAAGAGTCTGTCTGATTTGACCAGACCATGTTCCCCAATTCCAGGAATCTTACTCAATAGCCTCATTTTTTTAGGTATGTATTCTATACCATTTGATGGATTAAAAAGAAAACAAAACACAAAACCCAAAAGACAACAAGGTAAAACCAAACCAAAAATAAAAAAATAATACCCCGTGTTTTTCCAATGAAATGGTGCTATTTGAAACAAAAACTAGAAGTGTGTATAAATGTAGATATTCTTCTTAAGAAGGTGGACCTTAGGGTCATTTTCTCAATGTTGTTCAATGTGATCTTCCTTTATGGGAATTAAGGACATACTGGCCATTCACTAGCTATGTGTTGTTATTGTCATTATGAATCCATTAGACATATCCAGGTGAGTTGAGTAACAGCCTTCTGACCAAATTCTCCTTATCCTGCTTTTAGCATAGCATTTCATAGAATACAAATTGTTTCTTATGTATTTTTGCCTATGGTAAAACTTCTAAGAAAATATAAAAGTCATCTCCTGTGCCCTGGATATCAATAGAAGTATTGGATGTAGTGAGCTTTACGTTGTTGCATTTTGTCATTTATTAAAATAGCCAGTAACACAGAGCTACATGTAATAAACTTAGTAGTAGTAGTTATTGAATCGAGAATATTCTACTCCAACTATAAAGTTGCATGCTGGGGGGTAGGGTGGGACAAAGAGATCTAATGCTTAGTAAGAGTATGCAGTTCCTATTATCTTCAGAAGCTTTATTTTCTTTCTTTAAAATGGCATAAAAATATGCATATAAACAAATATATACAGATGCTAGTTTGCAAAAGAGAAGGTAGCATGATTGCAGTATATGTTATCTGAATTTGAAAGTTAAACTTGGAATACTCTACCACATGGAAGAACCCAAAATAAAAGAAATGCCAAATAAGACTTTTATCTTAATAACCTTGGGAATATTAGCAACTTCAACTTAATTCTTAGGTCCAAATTATAAATAAATTTGCTCACATGAAACTTTTTATTACAGTTTGATATGGTATTTAAGTACTCATAATGATTTACTAAAAATGTTGGTATGAAATGTAGGTAATTTTGCATTCAAATTACACCAGCCTGTTTAAAATCTGAATTTATCATTAACTTTGCCAGTGCAACTGTATTTTAATTATTACGAAGTCATACTAATGTTTTGAAGGAAGTTGTGAAAATAGTAGGAGGTGTTTCTGCTCGATATTTATTGAAATTGTCAATAGCAGTCCACCAATCTATTAATCTTCTAGCATTTATCCATGAGGTGTGAGAGGCTCAGTAAAAATATTTTCCCTAATATTTTTTTTTAACTTTTAAAAAGAACATACTGTTTGGAGTCTATTGGTCATCAGATTTATCAACCATTTAGGAAAATGACCCCTTTCATGGCTCAATCAGAGTCTCATCTAAAATTCAGTAGAAATCTAAGACTTCAAGCTGCCATCCCCACTCCTGTTTCTATGGGAATAGACTTCAGATCAGGGGAAAAAAAATGGATGGGGTTAGGAGCTTTCAAATAATCATTCAAAATCATGATGAAGCTTTTAGAGCCTCTTTCTTAGGTGATTATTTTGTAGCCTCTTAACCCCTTTTTGCCGGTCTGTTTCCATGGAAATATGACAAAAATTGCTGTCTAAGCCTCCAGCAGAGATTATTAGCATTCTTGTGGATCTCAGCTTTGGCTGCAGTCTAGGCTGGGCAAGATCTTTTTTTTTTTTTTTATTAAATCAGTCTTACATATTAACATACACCGTGTATATTCATTGTCTTTTATCTTCATAATTTTTGCTTTGAACATTTCCTTCACAGCTATATACCTATAATCAAATTGATTGTGACATCACTGAAAAAGGCTTCAGTTTTACATTTTACTATATGAGCCAGGACATCTAGCTGCAGAGGATGTCAGAACTTTTAGACACTTGCAGAAAGAAACACTATTTAGTTACTGGACTCAGTGTCTGTCAGGTGTTGGTAGATAAGTAACAAAGGCGGTATTCAAAATATTAAGCAACTGTTAAGGTACAGCACCAACTGATCAGAGCCGCTGGTTTGTTCCAGTTAATTATCAGCCCTATTATCTAATAACCAATATGTTGTTGAACTAAAAGCAGCCCTATATAAGAGAGCAAGCAATATATCCAAATAAATTATCCAAAGTCAAAAACTGAGCTCCTATACAACTTTAAAAAGAGCTTACAAGAGAAACTGGGTAGAAATATACAGTAATCCATCTTTAAAAATCAAAGTGCATATGCTTGCATCATCTTTCATATAAAGGTTATTTGAAAATCAAAATTATTCTTATTATTGAAGATTTTATGCTAAATAAGAAAGAATATATACATGGGTCTTTGATAGAACCTCTGGCAAGTTATCTTGTGTTGAATGTGAAAAAAATAACAGCATACTACATACATATTTTATCTGTCCTACCTTCTGAAATTCGCTGAACAGCTCAATCTACAATTTTTGCTAGGGAAATCTTAAAGTTCTGATTGACTTCATAAAGTATTTTTATTCTTCAGAACTCTCTTATTTTTCTATAGTTGGAGCTTTTTACCCATTAGGTTTGTCTTCTGAATTTGAACTGAAAAAAGTAAATTTCAATTGGTAATTATCTGACTTAGGTAGGTTCCTAATTTAAATTTAACACTAACTTACTATAGAAACTAATCTTGATTGATGTTTTCTGTTAGTAGATTATAACAATAATAAAATAAAGCAGCCTAATTAATTTTTCAGACCATCATTCCTACTCCCAAATGCAATTTGCCTTTCTTTACATTGTGGTTAAATACATAGCATTTGAGAGCAGAATTTGGCTTGCAGGGCTTCAGCCTTCAGCTTGCTTGTGTAAATAAAGTTTACTGGAACACAGTCATACCCATTCTTGTGTTTTTTGTTTTCAAAGACCTTACCTATTTACTTGAGAGAGAGAGAGAGAGAGCACGGCAAGGGAGAGGGTCAGAGGAAGAAGCAGACTCCCGCTGAGCAGGGAGCCCAATGTGGAACTCTATCTGAGGACTCCAGGACCATGACCCGAGCCGAAGGCAGTCGCCCAACCAACTGAGCCCTCCAGGCGCCCTGGTTTTGTTTAGTTTTTAAGCGTCTATGGCTGCTCACCTACCTAAAGGATGAAGTTGAGTATTTTCTATGGAGACCACATCGCACAAAAAAGCCTATTTATTCTCTGGTCCTTTAAGCAAAAGTTTGCTGACCTTTGCTCAAGGCTTTAATTATAGAGTATATCATTTATTTATTTATTTATTTAAATTCTAAAAACAGTCTATTAAAAATGGATAAAAATGTGGTTGCCTGGTGTCTATACTTACATCCATGAACTCCACATTGGCTTTGGGACCAGTCGTTTCATTAAGAATCTTAATAGCCACAGGAATCTTTACTGTTTCTCCTTCAGGTACCCAAATGCCCTTTGGGGGGAAAAATCACATTAAATTTATATGAAGATATACAAATTTATACCAGAAACAAAATTTGATTTAACCACTCAATCTCTTAATTACTTAAAAAATAATTTAGAGGTTCTATATTCTTTTATTCAATCAACAAACATTTATCTAACACCTGTTATGTGTTACAAGTTACTTAGCAACTTTGTTGTCTCCTTTCATTATCTGAAGATGAATCATATATTTATTCTGCTTTCAAGGTGTTTACTATTACATTATAAATCATCACTATTATAAAATTCAATTTGTATGTGTGAAAAAGCTTTTCAATAGTAACAAAAATGAAATAAGATATAAATATTAGATTTGGATGATATATCAATTTCTTAAGACTTGGAGAACACTGTTCCAATTTTTTGATCTTCAGTTGTCTCATCTGTAATTTAGAAGACTGGGTTAAGTAATGTTGGAGGTTCTTTTCAGCTTTAATATTATCTAATTAGTCTGCAGCTAAAACAAATAAAGATACAAAAAAGCATATTCTTGTGTTCCTGAAAATTGGGTTGGTGTAAAAATTAGTTTTCTAAGATGATTATTTAAGAATTATTTTTCAAAGGCAAGTACTAGAGAGAACTGAGCACATATTAATTTGTCTTTATTATCAAATATTGTGTATGTGTTTGTCAAGGATTTTTATTATCTGTGAATATAAAATATTTATACTGGTCATTGCCAGTTCTCTCCTCCTACAAAAATATCATTGTAATATCTGAATAGGATCTGCACACTAGGAAGGATAAAGTAAGTGGAACTTGAGTCAAGTACAACATTAAGGTAAATAACAGTATTTCTGAGTAAACAATTCAATCAGTTGAGTTAGGACAATATTTTTAGTAAGACATAGGGGGATGCATCAATTATAGAAGAATTTTTTTGAAGCACTGTCCCAAACGAACACAGAAGAAAGAAAATCTCAAATTTTAGTTTATTAGCCCTGACATCAAAAAAGTCTTCTTAGTCCAGTTTTAACATTAAAATGAAAGAAGGAAAAAATTTCTTATTCCTAAAGAGAACATCTCTAGTTTTTCTTAATATCAGTTGGCTCTAATCATAAAAAAACATTTTTCATTTTGTACTTCTATGCTAAAACATATATATTTGTGTTATTGAAAGTTGTAATAATATAAGAGGAGACCTAAACACAAGAATTATTAAAAAATCAGAATAATACAGAAAAAAAAGGGTTTTAACCATTAGAAGGTGAAGTTAAGAGTTATATTCTTCCTAGAGTTAACAGGGAAATCTATGTGTCAATTTTTTTTTTTTAAAAAGCCAAGTTCCTTGTGGTATAATTTTTTTTTTTTAACTATTAATGCAGAAATGAAGAGGAAAAAGCTCAAGGATCCATAGGTTACATTTTCTTAGTGATGGTATGTAGGGTAGAGAACCTGCTTACCATTATACAATAAAGTAGCTACAGGGAGGTTACTTTATAAAGATATAGCATCAATATTAAAATATTCCCAAACTATACTTTTAAAATACGAATATAAATTTATTGTGAATTAATTTGTACTGCTTTTTAAATAAGTATAGTCATTATTTTCTAGGCCTGACCAGACAAAAATTCAACTACACTAATATCCATGGTATTGGTTCAAATCTTTAATGCTTAAACATGCTTAAATGCTTAAACACTTAAACAGCGTATCTCCAACCAGGGGAAAAATCAACCAAGTAATTAGCTAAGCTAATATGCATTTCTGTGGTCAAGAATAGTTCTTTCCCGTTTAAGACAATATGCCTTGGTAAGAACTAATATGTTAATTAAAACAGCATCAACTGTAAATACTATAGGTATAAAATTGAAACGTTCTTATGTACCTTTCAATACAAGGAATTTCAATAAAGCTACAATGCTCTTGGACAACAGGCAAATAGTTATTCATAATAAAAACATTTATAAAGCTTTATAATTAAAGGTCTAAATGGGTAATTTTTCCCTGCTGAGGTCATTAGATCATATTTATTCTCAAGTTAAATGGTTTTTAAAATAAAATTCACTTTCTAGACCATATCATCTTTAAAGGAAAAAGCTGATTATATGCTAGGAACAATCCAAAATTGAGTTACCTTTGAAATGGAATTATTTCTAACATAACAGAAATAGAAAAACCAGATAAGTCATATTTCTTTGAATATACAAATAATTTGAAAACTAAAAAAGCACCAAGTCAGCCGAGAATAGTTTCTACTCAAATTAAGTGTCCGATTAATAATTTTGAGTTTAACTAAACAAAATGTGCCCACAATGAGATTAAGAAATTTCTGCATTTGGGCCTTAGAATAAAATAATTTTATTTTAAAGAGATTAAATTATTTTTGGAACACTCAGGAGAGAAAATTAAGGTTTATATTCTAGTTGTTAATACTTTTTGTTCAATAAACATTGTTTTAAATAGAAAAAAAATGAACATTTTTAAGTGCAAAATTTCTAAGATCCAGTCTATTTTAACAGAAATGTTTGTAAAAACTGCAGGCTTGGATATAGCTTTAAGAAACCTATAAAACTGTCAAAGTAAAATTTGGGGAACTGTTCTCATAGACATTACAAGAAGGATTTAGCACTAACCCAGCAGTTTCTTATACTTGTTACTTACATTAAACATAAATTTCACCACAATTAACCTTGGGCCTGGCCTCTGAATTGGTTTTATAATTAAGCTAAATAAGTAAACATGCAGATGACATTATCTGAACTTTGCCTTTCCAAAAATATCTCTCTTATTGGAAACTCATGATTTCACCTTTTGTTCTATCTAACCTGAACTTCACAAAGAAAGTCACTTTTTTAGTTTGCATATAATGGTGAGTACATCAAAACTGAACATTTTTCTACTAAATCATATTAACAGGTAGGCAAAAAAGTGGTTTTGGAACTATTTCTATCCTGTTAACAAATCAGCACATTTGTGTGGATTCTAAAGAGATAGGCAGTGCCATTCTGATGGGGAGATGTGAGAGTAAAAGGGCAGGAGAAAAGAAGAGCAAGGAATTATGGCATATGCTCAGACCTGTTTGGGATTCCATGGAGCACTATATAGGGGAAGGAAAATGGGCTCGAGCTGTATATTTTAGGTAGGGACAAAATTTGCCAACATAAAAAGTGGATCAGGAGGGTATGGAAAGAAAGACTATATACTGTGGCTCTTTGCGACAGTTTCTTGCTTTTCCATGCTAGTTTCCATCCCAGCTTGCTCAGTAAAAACAAATGAATTCATTTATGCAGCAACTTCTCAATATGATACAGGTTGTCCTCTCTGAATATTAAAAGGAAATTAAGTTAGCTAGAGCAATAACTCTGGCTGTTATTTAAGAGAAGTCTGATAAAAAATAACTGGTGGTATGGGTTATTTTTTTACTTACCTTATAAACTGTTCCAAAAGCACCGGAGCCAAGTACTTTCACTCTTTTGAGCTCAGTTTCTTTCAAAATACGAAGTTGAGCTTGATTGGGTGCTGTACCACTGGGAGTTAAGGGTTCTACCAACTACAAAACAAAAAGAATACAGGTTCTCTAACTTCAGTTCCAGTCAATGCCTCTCCCTCTTCCTCTGCCCGACTGTCTTTCTCCTACATACAAAAAAATACACAAGCATACTTTCCTTGACAATTTATTTGTCTTATGGATCACTCACTATTCCCTCAGTCTATCCTTTCATTTCTCATGCTTTTTGCCTGGGTGAACACAAGTTACAATGTGCCTACCTTTAGGCATATTGAGCTAGGAGATTCTCCTGCCCGCCCCTCCCTCTCCCCCACATTTTAAAGACATTTAGGCTAATTAGGGGCTCCTAATCCTACTTTTTGAAGTCCTTCCAGTTTTGGTATCTCCAGCAAGGACTCAGATCTTAGTTATGTCCATGTACTCTATCAAAGTTTTCTTTCTCATTTTAGGAGACTCAATAAATAGAATTAGAAAAATAAAATCTAACTAGGAAGCCAGGACAAATGTGTCAGAAGAGAACAAAGTAAGTTAGCACAATGCCAATGTACCAGGACAGTGCTTCTAAAACTTTCATGTACATTTGAATTACCTGAGGTTCTTGTTAAGATGCAGATTCTAGGTCAGTAACTCTAAGGCTGCAGCTGAAATTTGCATTTTTGCAAAACTTCAGGTGAATTCTATGTATGATGATGGTCCTTGAACACATTTTTTTTAAAGATTTTATTTATTTATCAGATAGAGATTACAAGTAGGCAGAGAGGCAGGCAGAGAGAGAGAGGAAAGCAGGCTACGAGCTGAGGAGAGAGCCCGACCCTGGGATCATGACCCCAGCTGAAGGTAGAGGCTTTAACCCACTGAGCCACCCAGGGGCCCTGGTCCTTGAACACATTTTTAAGCAGCAAGCCACTACAGTACTTTACAAATCAAATATTCTAAAATTCTATGAAATGATTCTAGATCCTAGGTGAATGCTATGGTATGCACAGGGATAAAATAGCCACCAGTAAGAAAATATCATCAGTTTTGGCTTGCTGGAGGAAGCGCACTTTAGAACTGGTCTTGAGGGGAGCAGATTCTTGGTTTTGGCTCAGGTCATGATCTCAGGGTCCTGGGATGGAGACCTGCACTGCGCTCTGAGCTCAGTGTGGTTTCTTTGGGATTCGCTCTTTCCCTCTCCCTCTACCCCTGCTCCTGCATGCACTTTCTCTCTCTAAAATACATACATACATGCATACACTCTTTAAAAAAAATAAAATTGGTCTTGATAATAAAAGTGGATTGACATGGAGGAGGGTATTACCATTGTGAAGAACAGTCTGGACACAGCATCAGGAAGAAGGAGGAAGACATAAAACAGAATACAATAGGGGGTGGGACAGGTCTGAAGGATGAGATTAGGGTGGGAAATACGAGATCATGAAGTAGGCTGGGTGTGGCCCAAAGGGATAAATTCGGATAATTTTAGATAAATAAAGGAATTAAGCTTTAAACTCAAATAACTTGTTCTCTCTCTCTCTCTTTTTTTAAAGATTTTATTTATTTATTTGACAGAGAGAGAGATAACAAGTAGGCAGACAGAGAGGGGAAGCAGGCTCCCCACTGAGCAGAAAGCCCATTGCAGGGCTGGATCCCAGGACCCTGGGATCAAGACCTGAGCTGAAGGCAGAAGCTTAACCCACTGAGCCACCCAGGTGCCCCTCTTAACATAAGGAAATAATTAAAGGCAACTCCTACTCAAAAGGTCTTGAAAACCACTGCAGTGTTTCTCAGTGTCTGTTTACAATGCTAAGTGCACCGTGACCCTGTGTCTTGGTTATTATTATGCTTCTGTGAACATCGTGGTCTACTTAGTAGCTGAACAGAATCTTGAATATAGGTAAGTGTAGCGATAGCAAGAATATGGGGATGATAAAAATTATCAGTAAATTTGGCCTCTTGTCTAAAAGTTTGACAACAAATATGCTTCTATTTCACTTTCAAATATATATTTTTAAAAATGCATATAAAGTCACATAAAATAAATCTCAGAAAGAATTACAAAATTCTTTGTAAAATTGAAAGAAGAATCTCAGAGACTCTCCTTCCAATTCTGCAGTGCAGAATTTGTTTATTAGATTTTGATACACACACTATATGTATATAATTAGGAACTTTAATGAATTATTTTTAAAAATCACATAAAAATTATGTAAAAATCATATGCAAGATTGGGGACTAGATTTCAGTATTTTTGGCTGTGTATATTTAAAATATATGCTTTGGCATATAATATGCCATAATTCCGTATTTTGAAAACTTCACAATTCTACCTGCAGGGTTAGTCTTCAGCAATTTTCTTAGATCTCACTTAAAAATTTATACAAACACATTTTTCCAGGAATTTGAGAAAGGTACCTTTAACAGAAGCATTGTTTCATTTTGTAAGCCAGTAGGGTAGAAAGAGCGTCAAGTTTAAAATTGTAGGTTTGCACACCAGTACTGCCACTTACAGGCTGAGAAAGCAATTTATCCCTCCTAACCCCTTATTTCACACCTGTGAAATAGGTACAGCAATAATTACCATAGAAGATTGTCAAAGGACGAAATGGGATGTAACATAGCTGGAAAACTTTGGAACATTGCCTGCCATATTGTAGGCACTGAATCTGTCACTCTTCAAGGGATAGGATCATGTCCCATTAATGCTTTCTAATCACAGTATCTATCAGAGTATCAAGCTTACAGAGCATCTCGTAATGTGTGTTGAAAAAAAAATATTTTCTACTTTTATGTGTGTAACAGAAGACAGACAATCTGGAGCAATATGATTTTGGAGAAGCATATTAACTCTAAGTACATTCCAACAATATATCATGCTTTAACAAGTTTTTCACATCTGAGACAGATTTCTAGCTTTAGTATTTAAGGATTTGAGTTGATCCTCTTAAGAATTCGTCTTCTGTTTAGATGATAGAAAATCATAGTTATTTATTTTTACTGAGAGAGAGATGGGAATTCTACAATTATCTAATTTAGTGTTAAGCAATAACTTTTTATGAAAAATAGAGTCTGCGTCTAAAACCAATCAGTATGTGTTTATTTAGTAATGAGATGTCTATTTGAAGGGCATTCCTAAAAGCACCGTATTAAAAAAGAAAACAATTATTTTTATAGCAATGGGACTTTCCGGCATGTAGTTAAGGGACAGAATTCATTTCCTGTTTATTCAATCACCTAAATGTCCACTGCTGTTCCAAGCCTTCAGCTCCCCTCCAACTCTAATTCACTTCACTTCTTAGAATTTTCTCCATGATTGCCCCAAGCTGGCCATAAGGGAGAATTCTGCCTCCAGCACCCTGGCTATACTGAAAATATGCACAGCACATGTGTTGTGTCCAAACTTGTATTCACATGTGCAAGATTGAAAACGATCAAGTTCAACTTTTGTAAACATCCAGCTCAAGTAAAAATTACTACTATTTTTCTCATGTATAGAACTGACTACTTGTCTTATGCTTGAGCATCTCTATTGATAAGACAACCCATTCTAATTTTAGACAACTCTAATTCTTAGACATTCTTTCCTGTATATAACTAAAGTAGCCTCCTGAACATTTCACATGATTCTTCCACCTAGTTTCAACTTCTGGAAGAAGAGAGCTAAAATTTAATTCATTATCAGTTTGCATAATTTATGAATGAATATTCTCATCCCTGTCAGTGTTAAGAGGAAAAGTCAGACTGTCACATTGACAGCAAAAAACAGATCCAGAGAAGGTTAAGTCTTGGAACAGAATTGCTCTGAGTTGTTCAGACAGCCATGGATATATGTATCAGAGAAAGAAGGTAAGGTGGAAGGTGAGAAGGATCTGGAAATACATAGTTTTCTGTAATTGTTTTCCCCTCTAACCTATACAGTGAAAACTATCACCTTGCATGCTAGAGAACTCAGGGTGGCAATATAAGAGAGATTATAATAATTTGTGGGTAATTTACATATTCACAATAACTAACATGCATTAAATGCTTCCCATAAATACCGTGGTAAGGTCTGTGTGATTACAATAGGAAGCTCTACCCTGTAAGCTCAGTTATTCACTACTGCTATAATGGGACAAGTGGCTGCCAATTTAATGACCCTAATTAAAGTATAAATTGCTTGCCTATCTGGCTTTTTATTGAATCAGAAAAATTCTTTCTTTCTAATATTTTTCTAGTTCCGCTGTTGAGATATCTTCTACCCCACTGTTTTCTAGTTCTGCTACTGTAATATCCTAGAACTCTCGTGGAATTTCGCTTCCAAAAGAAACAGACATGTCTTTTCATTAAGATCTGTCATTCATCAGATAATCACCTTGACCCCTGCAATTTGTCCTCCTTAGGACATGAATCTGTTTTGACTACTTTTACTATATAGTCTTATTTTTCATCAACTCTGTATAACATACTATGAACTCAGCATAGTTCATTGCAGGAAATTGAACCAAGTTTTCACCTGGATTAAAAAACAGAGTATCATCTAAACCTTCTAAACTTAACGGAAGTCCCTCAACACACAGAGAACAAATAAACACCATACCTCTGTTTCCAGAAATCTTCTTAAGGCTCTTTTCTTTTTGATGCTCTTCCTTCTAACATAAACTGCAAATGTTAGACCCACGATGACCAGGATGAAGAGCCCGCCGATGACTCCCGCTGCAATTAGTGGAGTTCTGCCCACCAGAAGGAAAAAGGAGGGAAAAAAAAAAAAGTAAGAGAGACAAGACAGAGGGAGAAAAAGAGCAGTTGTGTAATAAATATATTATCCACATATTACAATTCTTGTCAGTTAGAAGAAATACAAATAAAAAATGCATTAGAGCTGTCACAACATTTTGGGGGAAATAAAAACTATTTCCGCCTTTTGTTTTGCTTTGCGTTTTACGTAATAAACCATGCACAATCTTTGGAGGTGAGCAGCCACGGCATGCCATTCAACAACAACAACAACGACAACAAAGTAACACTTGGTAATAGAATGAAGAACACGTGCCGAAATGTTGATATATAAGCATTTCAAATTATTTTTATTTTACTTTTTCTGTAAATAAATGGAAATATATTTTAATAATATTGTTGTGGTATATAGTATTATTTTCAACGTTTTCTCTTAAGTAGGCTTTCTCAACAGTGGCACTATTGACATTTTGGGCTGGATGTTTGTTTGCTGTGGGGGACTGTCTTGTGCATTTTGGGGTGTTTATCAACATCATTAGCCTCCCTCCACTGGATGCCAATAGCATACCATCCTCTAGTCATGACAATTTTCTCTAGGCACTGTCAAATGTCTGCCCAAATCACCCCCAACGCCTCACCCCCCTGCTTTGAGAACTACTGCTTTAAAACAAAAATGCATGGTCTGGAAATACATGAACCCCACAACTCTGGAGCATGAGGGTACCAGTAAGAGAGAAGTGTTGACAAAAGTGCTGTTTCAAACTCTGGCTAGGCAACTGTACTGTGCTAAAGGGCAGGAAAAAGGTAAAGAATTGGGTCACAGGTTTTCAGAGTTATAATGACAGGAGTAATTATGATGTTCAAAAGGGTGCCTAAGCATCATATACCCATAAAAGAGGTCTACACATTAAGTATTTAATTAAAAGGGGTTTAGAAGAGATTCACTAGAGATTTATATTCTTAAAGTGCTTCTCTAATACATTGTTAGCTAAGATATCATTTTGAAACTAATAACTTATTGTCCTCTAAGATATTTTTTTTTTCTTTGCTTGAAAAGTAATACTTATGGTCTTAAAGAGTAGAGTAGTATCTATGAGCTTTCTGGGGTCAGAGCCTTGGTGTATATTAATTTTATACATCATAGCAAATAGCCCAGAGTAAAACACATAGGTGTTACCTAATACATATTTGACCATGAAGCCATGACAGATACGGAAACTATGAACTTCCTGAATGGTCATGCTTTCCATATAAAATATTTTATATCTTATATTCCTGTTTGCAGAAGAATCTACTCGTACAGAGTACGAGTACAACTACATTCTTTTAGAAAAAAAAATTACTCACTTTTGCAAAATAAACTTTTGCTCAATGACACATCAGAAATAATGATAGTGGATAATCCTAAATAAAATTTTTAAATTTTAAAGAGCTCTTGAAAAAAATTTGTATCACTTCTATAAATGAAGCTATGTCTTTTAAAGATTATGACTGTTATATTGCTGTATAAAACTACAGAAAAACCTTAAAAAGTATTTCATCCTAGAGGTTGTTTCCTGACAGCTGAAAGTACTATAGCATACTGGAATGTTGCTATAATTCAAATAGATTTTTCCTAAATGGAATTTTATAAAGATATAAAAATCTATGCTGCGAAAATTAAACTGTACTATGGACACAAACTCATCATTGTGATGTGTGTTGGTGTATGTAAGATCATATTTTTGAGCATGGCAGTTAAATATGTATTTCAATATTTTAAGTTTTCAGTCCAAGGCATAATTTCCAGTTTAAATGCCTAACATATCCCTGAAAAAGCCATTACTACACAAAGGGGTGTATTTTTTTCTTCAACCCAATTATTTTTATTGCAAAGGATTTATATATGACTGAGAATAGTGCCCAACACTTTGTTAATTGTAGATTTGAACTAAATTCTCAACTTTCTCTGCTCATCTATTTTGCAAAAGGATAAGTGGCATGAATTTATGAAAATATATGTCAATGTCAATGTAAATTAACAGAAAATGCTCTATTTTATTTTTGTTTGTTTTCCATTTTAAGAAGAATTATTCCTAAAAAAAAAAAAAAGAAGAAGAAGAATCATTCCTAATAGAACAAAAGAAGACCTCTGCCTTCATTCTTTCCATTTAATCTGGGTAGCTATCAATTGTCATGTCATTACTAGTTAGTTAGGTTATGGCAATGCGCATAAAACACTAAAAAACTCAATAGACAGTAATTTCTATGTTTTTCTAGTTATCCTTTACATTCACTATTTTCCCATAGCAGTTCCTTGGTTGATTTGCATTTCTTTACCATTTTTCTTCTCTTACCCCTCTGTAGGAGTGATAGAGGTCCAAACAACCCAAAAAAGTAAAGAACTAGAGTCTCTACACCTAAAAATTGCACACTAGTGTTTTGTTGGACTTTTTAAGTGGTCAAATTCTTCATATTTCAGTAGAATTTATTCTTGAAAAATAAATCATGAGCCACAAGTAAACAACGAGTCAAATTGAGAAGGGGGAATATTCCAAAAGAAAACTTGTATGTTCCCTTTAATAAGTGAATATGAAAAATAAGGTAATGGTTTTGATTAAGAAGACTTACTAGTCCTAACAACAAGGTGTGAAATGCAATCCTGGACTGGACCTTAGTTTAGACAACCATTTGTATAGACATTTTTCAGGTAACTTGAAAAGTATGATTATGGTTTGGGTAGTAGATGAGTTAGAAATGTACTGCATAGAAAGATGCAGGCTAGAAATTTAAAAGACTGGGGGTAGAAACAGTTGAATCTCAATGAAAGAAAAATCCATACATGCACATGTATGTGCATAAGAATATCTAGAATATACAATAAGACACTAAGCAGTACTTGTCTTTGGATAGTATGACTATAGTGCTCTTATTTTGTATTTTTTCTAATGGGCATTTTCTAATTTTATACAATGCATTTATATTTCTTTTGAAATAAAAGTTGGTTAAATTTAAGAGAAACATAGAAAAATAAATCAGTCTAAAAATTTAGTTTTATAATAATGGCCTTGTTTTCTTTTTTTCTTTGATTGTTTACTTTGCATTTTTACATGTCCTGTCCGCTTTTACAATGTAAGTACTGTCCTGTCCCTGTCCACTTTTACAATGTAAGTACTTCTGTAGATATTTTCTATTAGTTGTAGTTTAATGCATCTGAGACATTTACTACTCACTATGTTGTATACAATTAATACTTTGCTTCATAAAACCAACCTAATCTGAAAAGTTCATACTTCTTACACATTTCCTACTCTCAGCAATTTTGATGATCCCTAGATATTTGTAGGTGTAGGATAGATGCCCATTTTTTCCTGAGTTAATGTTTCAACTCTTTTTGAGGACCCTTTGGATAAAAAGTAGATAGCCACTTAGGTTGCTTTTTAAAAATTGCTTCATATCCTTCCTAGGTATAATGTTAGCTATTGACAACTAAGCTATATTTCTGAAACAAAGTGTTTCTTTTTACACGTGAATCAGAGTAATCTTAAAAGGCTGGTATGACACTGTTTATGAGATCATAAAGTTCAAAGGCTAAGGGATCTGGAACACTGTCATTCCTTATCTGTTATAGGAGTATTGTTTGTTTGTTGTCATTTGTCTATATATTAAAAAGGGATGGGACCCCTAAAATATAAAAGGGGATTTTAAGTGCCAATTCCAAGCTTAGACTAAAAGGATGTAATCAACTGATAATTTACCTTATTCTGTGATTTGGAGATACTATAATAAAACAGATATTTTCCCACTATTCATAGAGATTAATATAATAAAGATTCTGAATCACAAATGAACTTGGTTCACTTGTTTAAAAACATATAATTTAGTTTTCATAATTTCATTTAGAAGTTCAGAGACAACAGAATATATCATATTCTATTGCCTTGAATCCAATTATCTGTCTTAAACAGTTATCTGTAAAAGAGTAGTGTCTTCCAAACTGTATTACTCATATAATAAGATATATTCTTAACATTTATTGCTGTATTTGAACCATGCTATTCCTCATTGGAGAATAAAAAATGTGGGAGAATACATGAAACCTGATTTTATAAACATCCAGATAGTTTCCTTCATTGATCTGTTTCTTTCCAGATCAGGTCAGAAAAAAAAATGTAGTAAAGTCAATATAATTTATGATTAAAATTCAGTAGCTCTAAAATTATTATACCATTTTCCATTAATGTCAAGGGCAGACTATCCTCCTAAAAATATACAGTGGTATTTTCTTTAAAATTGCAAACTTAGTAAAATTGGTATTTTGACTAATATGGTCATTGCAAAGAATGCTACATCTATAAGGTTCTTTCACAGATATATCACCAAATAAAAGGACTTTAATTTTAAAATATAGATATATTTTTCTTTATTTTTTGAATACAGAATAATTTTCAATACAGATGAGAGAAACAACCTGATGTCCTATAAAACACCAATGACATAGTTTGCAACCAAGACTATGACTTTGTATCACTGAGCTCCATTTTTAGAAACTTTTAAATTACATTAAATAATGTGGAGAAGGGTCTCAGGATTCACTAGATTAGATTTAGAGTGGATTCACTATTTATGGGTACTGAAGGTTAAAGAGGAGTTTTTGTGTTTTTTTTTTTTTATTATTTAAACAGAAAGTAAAAACAAAAACAACGGGCTAGTCAGATAATTTTAACAGGGGATTTTTATATAATAATCTTTAAGTAAAATGGCAAAATATCACCTCTAACAATTGTTTTTTGTTTACCTTTCAAATTCTACGTGATTTTTTCCTTAGAGTGGCATAATGTTCTGGAAAGAGGCTTTAGAGTCAGACCAGTCTGAATTTTGATTGTATGTCTGCCTCTAACTGTTGTGAATGTAGTTCTTCTATCGGATAACTCAGCTTAAATACACACACACAAATACATTCTTCACTTAAGGTAAAACAAAATAAACACAGCAGGGAACTATCTATTCTTTTTTACATTTCTGAGCTCTGATGACTTTGCCTTAAGATCCTACTGAATAAATAGAATTTAAAAATTAAATAAAATTTAAATAAAATACGTTTAACCATTTGTGAGTCACATGCTTTACTTTGGCCAGAACAATCTATATTTGTGTAAGTGCAAATATCAATAGTACTCCACAGACTCTCAAAAGCAGTCTTGGGGCACCTGGGTGGCTCAATGGGGTGGGCCTCTGCCTTTGGCTTGAGTCATGGTCTCAGGGTCCTGGGATCAAGCCCCACATGGGGCTCTCTGCTCAGCGGGGAGCCTGCCTCTCTCTCTCTCTCTCTGCCTGCTGCTCTGCCTACTTGTGATCTCTTTTTGTCAAATAAATAAATAAAATCGTAAAAAAAAAAAAAACAGCCTTGTGTGAGCAATGAATCAAATGTTTACCTTAACTTTAGCCCAATTTAGAGAAACTAGGATACCTCAAGCTAACACGTCCTTACATATAACAGCTAACAAGTCTTCATATATAACACACATCTAAATGTGTGTGCATGTGTACACTGTGCATGTATATACTTACACACATCCGTACAAGAGCCTATTAGTATGAACAGGGCTTACTTGCTAGGAAAGTAAATTAATCGCTGCCTGTAATAATTATATATGTAACTTAAATGGATGTTTCATAAATTAGGGTCAGATGTTATGATTCTGTGTAGTCTTATATTTTCTTTAAAAAATATACTTGGATAATAATGGCTCCTCTTGTACCCTGTCTTCCTTCTGAAAATCTTGCAGTGGCGATCAGACAAAAGTGTGAATCTGCCATGAACCGCAGGTTACATCTATCATCAGCGATGCACTCCATATTTCCTAGTTTGCTCTTGCTATAAGAAAAATATAGTTGACCAGAAATATGTTGACTCCTCAATTTAAAAAGAAAGTTGATTCATTATTGAAAGAAAATTCTTAGAATCATTTGCCAACTATGATAAGGAACACAATTTTGGAAATGACATTTTCAATATTTTATTAGTTAGGTAAGCAGTTTAAACATAGCAAAAGTTCTGCTCAAATAAGGGGAACATGAAATCTGACTGCCATCAGGTATGGGGCACCTGGCTGGCTCAGTCAGAAGAGGTACAACTCTTGATCTTGGGGGTCATATGTTTGAGCCCTGTATTGGGCACAGAGGTTACTTAAATAAAACCTAAAAAAAAATAAAATAAAATAAGATAAAGACTGCCATCAGCTATTCATGAGTTTATAGTGCATATAGCATCACTAACAATTCCCTTCATTTTCAATAGGAAATAATGTAAGACAAATGAAAATATGAAAGGCATTTGTTCGGATATAGAGAACATTCCTTTTATAGACGTAAATCCGAGACTTATTTGGTCCTATGTACTACCCTTAAATTGAAAAAAAAAAAAATAGTTTGTCTCCCTTTCTGAACACTATATCAAAAACCAATGATGTACTATATGTTAGCTAACTAAACATAATAGTAAAAATAAATAGACTAAACTTTTTACTCTAAGAATAGCTGCATATTTTTAATTGAAACTTATTTTTATATATACTGTCTATTTTCACTATAACTATGTAATGTAGATCTTATAACCTCCATATAAAATAAAAAGAAACAGACTCGGGAGAAAAATTAAGACATCTAGATAAAGTCAAACATAATAGTAATGCTAACATTTTACATCTTGGGATCTCAAGTCCATTAATTTTTCAGCTATATTAATGTTGTCTCTTTCCAAGTTCGACTTGCTAGAATTTTTTTTTTTTTTAGAATTGGTTTTTAAGGCAGATTGACAATTCAACATATTTTTCTTCAATATCTTTTTGGAAGTAGAGACTAGAAAATGCACATAAATTTATCTAGGGGTCCTAATAGACTTTTTGATTTTATATTTAGTTACATCTTACTATTGTAATTCTCACTGGATTATCATTTTATCTGCCTTGCTATGTTCATTGTGGTTTTAGTTTATTAAATCCTTTATGTTTTATGGAAAATTTTAGGTGACTTATTCTTTAATTAGCTTCATTTTATTTTCTCAATGAGAAAACATTTAAGAGGATTTTTTTGGCTTGGTTTTTTTTATTTGATTTTTTTGGCCTGGATTTCCCTTAAAAAACGGCAAAGACAAGCAGTATCTATCATTCTAGGTACAGTGCCTCTCACTGACAGTCTGTTCAGTCTTCCCCAAAGAAGTTCACATTTGAAACAAGAGACCTTGAAACACTAGGAAACATTGAAATTCCCCGGAAGACATTTTAAGAGTTACTGCCTAGGGCAAGGAGAACCACATTAATGGTTTTTGTTTGTTTATTTGTTTGTTTTTTGTTTTTCCATCTCCTCCTGCAAACTGTGCTTATGGTAACCCAGAATTCCACCTGCTCTATAAATATGACACATCTTTTCTTTTTGAGCAAATATAAGTGATTTGGGTCAGACTCTGAGGCAGACATCAGTTGACAGTTACAGTTTTTACTTGATGAACCTAGGGTACTACAGTATATCTCTATCCTCTGATTAGGATTCTAGATTCTTCTATTACATCTTAAATGTAACAAAAATGTAAGTGCTGAAGCAAATGAATCACAAAATACTCCACCTCTTTCTTTCTAAGCAAATTTGACTTGTCTCCAAGTGATAAGATAAATTTCTCCCAATATTTTTAAAATATATGAATATTACAGATTATTCAATAAAGCAGTGCTATAGAGTATTTCAGTAGAGATTTTACCATTAAAGCAATATGTAAATATCCTCTGGATTCTTTTACCTCTAGGATTAGCCTCTGAGAAAAATTTCTAATGGTTTCATGTAATTTCTTCCTTGTCTCTATTCTCTCTATTGGTAATTTCTTCCTTCTATCTATGGGTTTTGTTTGCTTGTTACAATTTCTCAGGTAGTAAATATACTTGCAGATTTGATTTTGGGGACAGACATTCTATACTTAAAGACACCATTCTGAGGATACATATAATCCATTTATGATTTTTTTTTTCAGCTTTATTGAAGTAAAATGAAAAATACAAATTTCTACAAATAGAGTAGAAAGAGAATTAGACTAGAAGTAATTTTTTTTTCAATAGTTTCTTCTAAGAATGTAGGTAATTTTTGGCACTTAGATTTTTTTCATACTTTATACCTATTACGCAATATCAGCAATGTCTGTATTAGTATAGCACTTTTATGATCATCTGTATAGGTAGTATATAGAAATGTATTTAATGCCACAAACAGAATATTTTAATTTTTTTAATGTTTAAGAACATTTAATTACAAAATACATTATATACTAAGCATTCCATCCTAATACCTATTCATTACATATATATGGTAATCTGCAGCAATATGCCAAAGGATTAAAAAATTGAGGATAAAGCTTTTACAACTTCAGTTGTGATTCCTATCAAAATTGTTTAACATGCTAAGGAATTTATTAGTTTTATAATAGAGTAGATAATGGTACGTAAATGGTATAATAGAGTAGATAATGGTACATAAATACAACTATAAAAAGGAAAGTGGGGGAGGGTAGGTACCATTCTTTGTTCCCATATGTTACGATTTTTCTTCACCTCAAAAATCCCCAGAATTCTAAGCACTGTAACTACAGATACCTGTGTTGTTAACAGACATTATATTCTATTGGTAAATTACCTCTTCTTTATCTATCAGCGCACTAGGTGGTACATTTGTGTCAGATTTATTGAACACAATTACATAATACAGATTAAAGCAGCCCAATTTTCAGAGCATTCACAAACCAATTTTTTAAGTGATGATTTGCCTTGTTCTCTTTGTATACAATTTTGTACATAAGGCATCTTTACAAAATTTAACATGCTTTTTAGACACCCCAATTCTTGCATTAGACTAAAAAGTTTTTAAAAACACAAAGAAGAAGTAAGGAAATGTCTTTCTTCAGAAATACCACTCATTTTAATTTAGAAGAAATGTTTTCCACTTTTTCTGCCCTGCTGGGCAGCCTTATTTCCTTTTGAGGGGACCTCCATAAGTTCTCAGAGGAGTTGGCAGCCTGAATAAATTCTTAAGATTTGGATGAAATGAGAGGTGGAGAGACTTTGAGAAGCAGGTACAGTTATGGGGAAGACGCCAGGATTTGAATATCCACGTAAAGTCATTGAAATTTCTTGTACAATTAAATAATAAAGCTACTTTTACTAGGTGTTTGATGTGTGTTATGTCAAATAATTCTACCAACATAATGGATTATGTGTGATGAATCTGAGGTAGGTTGTACAACTTGCCTACAAAAGCATCCTAAGTTAATGGTCAGGATTTAAATCTTGGCATGTTTTGCTCCAAAGCTTGTCTATTCCATTAACATATGAATGCATGAGTATATTACATCAGTGGAACAGAAGAGAGAGTCCAGAAATAAACCCATGCTTTTATGGTCCATTTTTTTTTATAACAAAGGAACCAAGTAATAAAATGGAGGAAGGACAGTATCGTCAATAAATCATGTTGGGAAAACTGCACATCCAGATGCAAAAGAATGAAACTGGGCCATTATCTTATGCCACACACACAAAATAAATCAAAATGAATTAGAGACTTGAATGGAAGACACTGGAAGCCACAAAATTCCTAGAAAAACAAAAACAAAAACAGGTGGTAAACTCCTTGATATAAGTCTTGGCAATGATACTTTGGATTTGACACCAAAAAGAAAGGCAATAAAAACAAAAATCAAAAAGTGGGTCTATTTCAAGCTAAAAAGCTTTTTCACAGCAAAGGAAACTATGAAAAAAATGAAAAGGCAACTTGCTGAAAAAGAGAGAATATTTGCAAATTATCACTGATAATGAGTTAATACCTAAAATATACAAAGAATTAATACAACTCAATTTTTTAAATCCGATTAAAAATGGGCAGAGAATCTAAATACACATTTTCCCAAAAAAAGATATAGAGGAGTCCAATGGGTACATGAGAAGATGTTCAACATCTTTAATCATTAGGGAAATGTTAATTAAAACCACACTGAGATATTATGTCATACCAGTTAGAATGACAATTATCGAAGTCACAAAATAACAAATGTTGACAAAAATGCAGAGAAAAGGAAACTCTTTCTCCACTGTTGAGTTCACTGTTGATGGGAATGTAAAATGGGGTAGCCATTAAGGAAAACAGTATGAAATTTCCTCAAAAGATTAAAAATAGTGCTCCAATATGATAAAGCAATTCCACCTCTGGATATTCATTTAAAGAAAATGAAAACATTAATTCAAAAAGATATATGTACACCCATGTTTACTGGGGCATTACTTGTAATAACCAAGATATGGAAACAATGTAAGTGCCCTTCAATAGATGAATAGGTAAAGAAGATGTCACACACACACACACACACACACACACACACACACACACACACACAGAGAAATATTACTCAGCCATCAAAAAGAATGAAACCTTGCCATTCATGACAACCGGATGAACCCTGAAAGAATTACACTAAGTGAACTAAGTCAGATAGAAAAAGACAAATGCCATATGGTATCACTTAGTTGTGGAATCTAAAACAAAAACAAACAAACACACAAAAGACAACAATAAAAAATAGATACAGAAAACAGATGTGTAGTTGCCAGTTATAGAAGATTGGGGGATGTGAAATGGGTAAAGTGTTAAGAGTCAAAAGTACAAATTTACAGTTATAAATAAGTCATGGGTCTATAATACACAGCATGGTGACTATAGTTAATAATACTGTATTGTATATTTGAAGGTTGTTAAAAAAGTAAATCTTAAAATTTCTCATCACAAGAAGAAATAATTTAGTAATTATAAGGTAACTGATGCTAACTAGAATTATTGCAATGATCATTTGGCAATAATACAAATATTGAATCATATTGTATCTTGGAAGTTAATATCCTTACCAGTGCTATCTCAAAAAATGTCAAAAGAAATGTTTAGAAATAAACCATTTATAGAATTTTTCTTCTCTTAAATAAAATTAATAAATATTATAAAAGGTAGTATTTTAGAATTTCATGTACTTGAAAAGTAAAAAGAGCACACATACAAAATAGATTAGAAAGATTATTCTGGCAACAGTTTGTAAGGTAGACAAGAGGGGAAAAGAAGTTTTCAAGACTAGTTAGCTATTCCAAAAGTCCTCTTCAGTGAAAATGAGGGACAGACTAGGGAGGTATACAGGACAAGACAAAAAAGTATCACAGTAGTAGTAGTAGTAGTAGACAAGTACAAAAAAGTACAAAGTCAACAGTGAGGAGAGACAAAGGAGGGTTCACTTGGGTGAATGGAAGGTTGACGAAGGCATTCATTCACATGGGGAAAATCAGGAGAAAGACAATATTTGGAAGGGATAGTGTTGAGTTCTTCTGGATCTATGGACTTGAGGTCCTAAAGGGTATACAGGTGTATTGTCAGCGTTTAAATTTACTTTCAAATTTCTGTATCCACTTGTTTCCCCTCTAATTGCAGGACATATACCTGTGTTGATTTTATTAATATCTCTATCTTTTTAATTAAAGAAAGTCACAGACAACATAATGTCCTTTCCTTTGGAGTTTTTCAATACTTTATTTTTTCCCTGGGAATTCTAAACATGCAGTGGACAAAAAGCATAATTCCTGAGAGGTTTTATCTTTTCATTTTCCTCCCTCTCTTTTTCCTTTTGTTTCCCTGAGAGACTTATTTTATATGGTTTGATTTCTCTCATTAAAGTGGATTCTGCCATTTCAAAGTTTTTGTTCATATATTTTTACTGACCTTTTGAGACCAGTCATTTGCAGGCATCACACAGTTTTAAAAAGTTTAATATATTTAAAAATCCTGTTCACACTCTCGTACATGGGCATCCTTACCTGAGTAACATGGGCTGGAGTCAGATGACTTTGTAAGACTATATGGATGCCCTTGTTACCTTTGAGCCCTGATGGCATCCCTTTCTTGGAGAATTTAAAGTATGGTGTTAAAAATTAAAGCTTAAAGAGTTCTTCAATTGAAAAAGATAGTTAAACATACCTATTCTGAAAGAGGCCACTTCATATTTTTTCATGTGTGATCTGGTAATTTTCATAGGAACAACCTATGCTCCAGATATAAAGTACTAAGTGCTGATAAATGGCCTCAATTTTATTGCCATCTCTGTGACAAATTTCATTCCATTTTGCTATTGTATTTATAAGAGTATCTCTTCTTAGCACTCCATGTCTCTTTTCTATATTCCCAGACTAAATGTGATTTCATTATTTATAATTATTCCTCTTGGATTATTTTTTTTTTAATTTCCCAGTAAATTGTAAGCCTCATGAGGGTAGGAACCATTATTTCTACTTTTTTATTGCTCTATACCTTAGAATAACATTCTCTAAAAACTTCTTAGTAATTATCATTAAATTAAGCAAATAGTACATGAGATATTTAGATGATAGTATATTTAAGGCAGATGCAATTATTCTACTTGATGAGGCTTTTCAGTACTTGGGGACGGTTGTAGAAATATGATTTTTTTTTCATTTATTTTCTAAATAGCCATCTGTAATTGCACATTTCATTTACAATCTTTTGATTCTTGAACTGATTCCCATCACATTTTTATTCTATACCTTTCCACTAAATCAGCTCTTGTCAAAGTTACTAATGTTTCCTTATTGTCAAATCAGAGTCATTTTTTAGACCTAATCTTAACCAATCACTTAGTAACATTTCATACGAGTGATCACGCTCCCTTTCTTAAAACACTTGAATTCCATCACACTACTTTTCTCTAGTCTTTGTTGGTCTGGCCAGTTCTTTTCATTCATTTTTGTTGCTTTGTCCTTCTCTGACCTCTAAATATGGAAGGGTCCCAGGACATAAACAACGGATTTCTTCACTTCTCCACTTACACATTTACTTCCTAGAGATATCATCAATCTCTTTAACTATGTAATGATAAGCAGATTTATATCTGCAGTAGAGACCTCTCCTCTGAATTCAGGTACAGCTGACCTTTTTTTAGAGTTTATTTATCTCACAGACGGAGATCACAAGTAGGCAGAGAGGCAGGCATAGAGAGAGGGGGAAGCAGGCTCCCTGCTGAGCAGAGAGCCCAATATAGGGCTCGATCCCAGGACCCTGAGATCATGACCTGAGCCGAAGGCAGAGGCTTTAACCCACTGAGCCACCCAGGCACCCTAACAGCTGACCTTTGAACAACACAGAGGTTAGAGTCACTCACTCCCTCTGCACTGTGAAAAATCCATGTATAGTTTTGACTCCCCCAAAACTTACCTACTAATAGCCTCTTGTTGACCAGAAGTCTTACCAATGACATAAACAGTCATTTAACACATATTTTGTGTTACATATATTATATACTATATTCTTATGCTAAAGGAAGCTAGAGAAAAGAAAACTCTTATGTAGAAAATCAGCAGGAAGACAAAATACAATTACAGTACTGTACTGTAAAAAAAAAAAAAATCCACGTGTAAGTGGAACAGCAGAGTCCAAACCTACTTGTTCAAGGATCCACTGTATATCTACTTGACTTTTCTACTTAGATATCTAACTTCCCAACTTTAGCAATTCCAAAATTAACTTTCATTTCAACACCCTTTTTTCCCCAAAAAGGTATTGCCTGCTTCTCCCTGATTCTCTCCTATTTTGGCAAGTGGCAATTTTATCTTTCCATTTCCCTCCATATTCCACATAATTCAAGCTAACAAAAAGTTTAAAAACAAATTCTTTTTTTTTTTTTTTTAGATTTTATTTATTTATTTGATAGACAGAGATCACAAGTAGGCAGAGAGGCAGAGAGAGAGAGGAGGAAGCAGGCTGTCCACCGATGTGGGGCTCGATCCCAGGACGCTGGGATCATGACCCGAGCCGAAGGCAGCAGCTTTAACCCACTGAGCCACCCAGGAGCCCCTACAAACACATTCTTGCTTGTTATTATGAGCTTGTTATTATGAGCATTTCTTCTTTCCTTAGGTATGATCTATCACTTCTCGGGCAAATATTCATTATTTCTAATATATAACATTTATTTCTAACATATCCCATGGGATACACTGGCTTCTAGTTTAATTTGCCTCATCTAGGAGTTCTAGAATAAAGTTATACTTTTAAGGGTTTTTATTTACATGAGCAGTGTAAAACTTTCAAATAACTTTAGGGAGGTAAATGGCTATGTGTACATATTCAGAGCTTAATGTAAAATAATTGTATTTCTATTTTTAAAAGTAAAAATATAAGCTTTTTAAGTGCTGGAGCTGTGTCACAGTCATCTTTATGCTTCTTTGGAGGCCAGTTTATTGTCCCTTAAAAAGAAGCACTAGATAAATAACTGTTGCATGAATAAATAACTCAATGAATGGTGTACTTATACAAATATTTACATATTATTTTATGTTAAGCCAACTCTTAAAAGAACGTAAATTTTTAACAATTTAAGAGTTTTCTACCTATTTTTAAACTTAAAAAGAAATAATTGGAAAATATTTCTAGTGAAAAGAAAATAGGAAGAGGTATTTATTTAATGCTCTTCTGAAGCTTAGACATGTTTAAT